>WTXD01000319.1:0-12520 GCA_022496205.1 Gloeopeniophorella convolvens | reverse complement strand
AGTTTCATCCGCGTATCCATGAAGGACATTTTCGTCAAGGCCGGCGAAGATTACGAGCAGAAGCTTGGTCTGTTGCGCCCTCACTTTCAGCAAGCTTCCATTCTGATATGCCCTTCTAGCGGAGGCGGAGAATCGGCCCAAGTCTGCACACAGATACAACGTGGCCGAGCAGCAGCTTATCTACAAGTCGGAGATCGAGCGTATATGGAAGGCCCAGTTTGCGTCGCTCAGCCGCAAGGACGAACCGCAGCTATCCGACGACGAGGACGACCGCAAGCTACAGCTGTCGCAGGTGCAGCGCATCGCGCGGAAGGACAGCCGCGCGCACTCGCCCGCGACGCCGCTGGGCGGGCCCTCCGCCGCGGCGTCGCCCGGGTTTAGCCGCGCGTCGTCCGTCGAGCGCGATCGCGACGTGAGCGTGGGGCCGGACAGCCGGCGCGTGCTGCGCATCAGGCGCTTCGTCGACGGCAAGTGGGACACCGAGATCGTGCGTGACGCCGCGGTCATCCGCGCGTACGTGCGCCGGCGGCAAATCATCGAGGACGAGACGACCGGCGCGGACACGCTAGCGCCCACGGGCGACAGCGATCGCGACGCGCGCGCCAAGAAACGGTGCGCTGTCTGCTGCGCGCCCTGCATGTGATGTGCTTCCCCGCTGACCGCGCACGCGCAGATTGGAAGAGGAGATCGCGCGCATGAAGAAGAACCAGGAGCGCCGCCTGCACCGCAAGAACGCGAAGATCGCAAAGGAGGGCGGCACGCCCATGACGCTCAACCGGCCCATCAAGCCAGACACGACGGTGCGCTGCGCCCCTGCCCCACCCCCCACTTTTCCCCGCTCCCCACTTTTCCCCGCTCCCCACTCACCCGTTCCTTATCGCTTCTCCAGCGCCGCTGCGGCCACTGCGGGCAGATGGGCCACATGAGTACGTCCTGCTCCGCGCCCGTCGACTCGCGCTCACTCCGACGTTCCCGCAGAGACGAACCGCAAGTGCCCGCGCTGGGCCGAGTTCAACTCGGGGACCGCACCCGCCGCCGCGTCGACGCCCGCCACGGCTGCGTCGGGCTCGGCGACGGTGGGCGCGGGCAGCCCGCCCCCGCTGACGCCGAGCCTAAGCAGCTCGCTCGGGCTCGTGCAGAGCGCGTCGCTGCACGTGCCGTCGCCGCTCGCGACGAGTCCGCCGGTCGTCGCTGCGCCGGACGACACACTTTCCGCGCCGAAGATCAAGCTCACGCTCAAGCGATGATGCGTCCATCGTTGCCGGGGCGGGCTTGTGGGCAGCTAGCTGTACGATCAGGGCGATTATGACGCAGATGATATTGTAGCAGCGACAACTATAATAGTACAGAGAGCAGCCCCTGGAAAAATAGTTCGGGCGCGCGGGATCCTAGACGACCAAGACATGGTAACGGGAACGGGAATAGCACAGGCACAACAACGACGGGGGCAACATGGACAGCGCAGCGGGCGCGGGGTCAGTAAACAATAGGGACCGATGGCGACTGGAATGGAGGAGCGTTCGAGCAGCGAGAGGCAAAAATATCTCAGGCCTAGACTGCGGGCATGTCCACGTCGCGCGTGCGCGACGGCGACGCGGGCGCCATCGCGAAGTGCGTGCGGTATCGCTCGTTGATCGTCACAAGCAGATCGCGGATGAGCGCCGCGTGCCGCGCGCGGCCGTCGCTGCTGCGCCCGTCGAGCTTGAGCCCGTCGAGCCGGCGCGCGAGGCGCTCCTCGATCCCCGAGCCGGACGTGCTCGCGCCGGCGCTCGCGGCGACCTCTCGCAAGCTCGGGAGCATCGGCGCGTGTTCGCGCGCGGGCGAGGACGGTGGCGAGGGCGTCGGGTACAGCCGGTGCAGCGGGGGCAGCTTGAGGTCGTCGTCGCCCGACTTGAGCAGGGGGTACAGCGGACGCGCGAGCGACGAGCGGGGCAGGGCCGGCGCGGACGTGCGGCGGGCTGGCGACGGCGGCGAGGCGCTGCGCTCCGAGTCGTCGGGGGACGGGCTGCGCGTCGGGATTGACTGGAGCGAGACGATCGAGCGCATCTCTCTGCTTGTGAAATTGGCGGGCGCGAGGATGGCGGGCGGCGGTCCGCGGTGCGTCATGCGGTCGCGGGCGAGCACTGCATCCGTGTGGGGCACATGTGGAGGTGTTGAGTTTGATGGAGAAGAAAGAGACGAATGGGGCGAGCTAGAATCCAGTGGGGGTGTCGGGTGCATGTGCCCCGCTGGAGAAGGCTGGTGATATCCGACGTTTGCGTATGACGGTGGAATCGGCGGTGGGAGCGTAATGGGAGCGCCGCTGCCGGATACCCGACGTCCAATACTCGCTGCCGAAGAAAGACCTGGATTGGGTACGTCGGGGACGGATGGATACATTGATCCGCCGTAGGCACCTGATGACATCTGCTGACCTGTCCGCGCACTGGCACTGGATGGATAGAAGGGGTTTTGAGAAGAGTACTGGCCACCTGCACCTGGGTAGACATTCTGATTTTGGTACGTGGCGCTTGAAGCGGCGATCCCCGGCATGCCAGTCAGACCAAGCTGAGTCAGTTGCTCGTAGTCGAAGTAGTTCGAGTACGAGTGACTGTTCGAGCTGGGCCGGGGTTCATGGACCGAAGTGACATCCCGTCCAAGGGTAAGTAAGAACTGATTGACAGCGGCAAGCTCCTCCGGAGACCGAATGTCCAGCGAGACGGATCGGGGGTTAAAGGTGCCGTTTGCGTCAGGACCGTTGATGTTTGCATATGCAAGGTGGGTCAGCCGGTCCGCCATATCTGCTGAATATGAGTCACAGGTTGTTGCTTAGAGAAGGGAGAAGGCGCCTACGGGAGTCGTATGAAGGGATGACACGACGCTTCTTGACGTCCTGGAAAAAGTCTTCAACGGCAACGGTATAATCATGCGACCGTTTTGCGCCAGTGGATGGTGCCGAAGAACCATCAGAACGAAGTGTTTCCCAAGTAGGGAGTTGAGTCTTTAATAAAGCAACACCAGTCAGCATTCCGTAAAACGTACGGCTACCAACGTACTTGTTGATGCATCACTTCCGGGGATGGTGTGGGCAATGCGCCAAAGTGACTTCCTGATGACAAGTGAGAAGATTGCATTGGACACATCCAGGAAGAGTGATTACCATCTGCGAAGTGACTTGGTTGGAGCTTCGGGCCGAAGAGAGTCTTGCATGGTCGTCCGTGGATTCGCGGTGATGCCTCGAGTAAGCCGTGTCGGGAACAGTGACGGCCTTGGAATGTTTGTGCTGAGCGTGGTGCTCTTCCGTGTGGATTTTCTCATGCTTCTTGAGATCTTGAGGACGTTTAAAGGTCTTCTTGCAGATCTAAAGCGCCGCATGAAAAAATCGCACGGCGCGGGGTGTACGGGGACCCACCTCGCATACGTGGGGTTTGAGTGGGGTATGCACTGCGGATGCGATGAAGGCGAATGAGCGACAAGGCGATGCACGAAGGGGGCAGTGAGCAACGTACCCCTGAGGTGGCTAGTGATGTGATCACGCTTTGTGCAGGTGGTAACACAGTCTTTCCACTTGCAGGTGAGGCAGAGATTGTTAGTACTCTTCCTCCCTATGTGGTCATTGCAGAGATGATTGTAGAGAGACTCGGGGTCGGGAAAGTACTTTGTGCACTCGACCCATTGACACTTGTGGGAGGAGGAGGCATCTGGGGAAAGAGACTCGCGGGGGACGCGAGGCGAAGAGGAGGCAGAGTTGTCTTGGTGCGGGGGTGTTGGCGGAGACATGAGGAGAAACGGGATCGGGCAGAGAGGCTGGGCTGACGAGCGGAAGGTGTTTATGTAGCGCAGCGGCACAGTCGACCTCTTGGCACTCCTCTTGGCGCCCAGAAGTGCCCAGCCAATCTGCCAAGCACACGCCAAGCCTTGGCACACCCCATCACGTGCACCGCCCAGGCACTCCTCACCCACTCCGAATCTCCTTGTCGGCCATTGCCTTTGGTCGTCGTCCTCGCCAAGCACGTCCCTAATGACTAGACCCCTCTCTTCCACCCTGGGCTCCCAATACTGAGCCTCCCTTCAGCGCCGACGCTGCTTTGTAGCTCTGTCCTCCCTTTCTTGCGTGCTTTCCTACGTTCTCTGTCCTCTAACTTCCCCGTTCCCACCGCCCATGTGCAAACCATAGCCCAGATTCCACGTCCCGGCATCACCGGTGCTTCCATGGCCCTGACCGACGTGCGCTAGATAAGCCTTGTATGCTCTAAACAAGTAACAACTCACTAAGCTGTTCGATCGTTGCCAAGAGTTCAAGCAGTTCCAGCCTCCGTTCTTCCGGTACCGTATGTCATCACGCCCTCACTGCCACTATGCCCCTCCTCTTTACCGACAGCCTGTGCACACCTCATGCATTGCGCAGTCACTCATGCGGACAGATTATGATCACTCACTTCTGGTTCTCTTTTCCTCGGTTGTATTCTTTGTCTCCCATACTGCGGCACGCCGCATTCCGCTCGGCATCATCGGCATCGGCCTCATTCCTCCGCGATCAGCCTGCTGCTCTCTTGTGCCCAAGCAACTTACATCTTTATTTAACTCGATCGAATTTTCCATGCTTTCAGTATGTGACTTTCCGGGTCCTGTAACCTGTTCCGCAGCATAAGATGATGTTCGCAGAGCCTTGCACCTGGGAACACCGTCTTCTCCCCGCCCATTTTGTTGGGGTTTAGGGGCGACCACCTTTGCTCATCAACGTACCATAACCAGGAGCCGTGTGCTGCTATCGTCGAGCCTGCTTCGAATCGGCCTTGCCGTATGACTATTCATTGCTCGGGTTCTTCTCACAGGTTCATGCGACCCAATCCAGTTCCCGTTTATAGCTTGGCCTTCGAACACACCCTGTCTAGCCCATGCGTTTGCCTTCTTCGGACGTTGGCACGCGACCGCGGCCCCACGATATGACGCCTAACTAGGATAGTTTTCCTCAGATTCTCGTCACTGGCGCTTCTCCCAAGCGCAGCATGACCCACACTACATCTGATCCTGAGCATTTCGCTCAGAAATGACACACTTAAGTACGTATATTTGACAGCTCAGCGGGCCAAGCACTCATGCTCAGCGTCGATAGGATACGAGATATTCCGGGCGCTCTCATGCCCTCGCCACCAGCACGAGTGCCTGTTTGCAATTCCAAAAGCAATGGTCTGCTGTACGTACTACCTTCGGTGTCTCAACAAATACCTCAGGGGTCACAAGTTGTTCTAGCATTCGCCATAGCTCTCCTTCCATGCGGCGATACGCTCTGCTGCGCAGAACGCGCGTCTGTATTCCCCAGGGCCCGTCATCCTTCAGGTCGGGCTTGCTTACGATGCGGATAGGGCAATACAATCCTGAGTGCATTGGTGATACCTTGCGGATGTGCGCGGTCTTCTTCATGTATGCTCAGGAACGACGGCAGGACCTGGATCCCCGAATGCCCATTATTTTTCGGACCGACGCAGTGAACTTGCGCTCTGCTGCCGACATACCGTCAAATGCGAATGGCCGCGGGCGAACGTGTCTACGTCAGGTCTAAAAATAGCTCCGCCTCGTACCTCTCACACCTATCGATCTCTCGGCATTTCGACGAGACTGCACGCCACGACGGGTTCTCTTCGCCACCTGTCCATAATGGATCGCTTTGAAAACGCGACGAAATAGAAGGCAAAAGACATGCCGGCAAAGGTCCGTGAGGGAATGCCCTGACAATACCAAGCATGCCACTTTGGTTCGCGCGCGCGCGTACTCAGCGCGGCGCTCCCACTGCGCTTCTCAGGAGTCGGCGCTGACATTCCCACCACCAGGCGCCCTCAGGCGAGCCAAGCAAATAAAGCTCGGACGAGGCCTGCTTCTTTGTGGCCAGCCCTCCGTTACGGTAACAGTTCATATCGCGGAGTCCATCTTGAATCTCATGCCGAATGCCGTTGGGTAGCCCCTACTTGGTCCTGAGGCGCGAAGTGTGCCCCCAGGCTCCTCCGTTATCTTGGCGTGGCGCCTGCCGCAGCTTCGTACAACTACGTTCGTTGACACGTATGGCTCATTCAACTTCCCCGGCCGCGCTCACCGTTCGTCGGGTTACCCCGGCGCTCCGGGTTGTCTCGGGAACCAAGAGCTCGGACTAGCACGGAAGCTCGCGCCCATCTCACGTGCGGCGTCGGGTTTGCTCGGACCTGCGCCGCCGCTGGTTCTGGCTTCCGCACAACTTAGATTGGCTTGCCGGACTCCATTCCGGGTGTTCACGAAAATTGCGGCCTTAGAGGCAAGTGTGCGGCTACTTGACTCAGGTGCATTGACTATTTGACTGTGCTTCCCCAGAGGCCTCTATGCTTGGATATCTTGCGACATTGCCGGCCTTCTCCGTACTGTGTTACGCCTTGCTGGACTTCGAGAACTGCACGAACGCACTGGCCGTCTGTAACAAATCCTCTTTTCCCATGTCCCGACCAATCAGTCGAATGGACTTTGACTTGCGTGCACCTAGACACATGAACTGATGGGGATTGGCAGGACTATGGCCATTCTGGCTCGCGCTTCGAAATCACAGGCGAGCGGGATTGTCGGTCCCTCGCTTTGTTTGGATTCTGGTGACAGCCTCCGGCGTCCGCGCTCACGTCCCTTTTCGGCTCCCGCTTTCTGGGAGATCCTGGCCATTTGAATACCTGTCTCGTGTCCACCTTATTCATCGAGGCCGCCACGTGAAAGCTTGATTCGTCCACGATGCCGTTGGGGTCGAGCGTCGCAGACCTTTAGAGCTTCGCTGTCTTTCAGATAAGTTCTCTCCGTTTACTTCTCTGGCCATTGATATGTAGGTGACTCACCCTCGAGGTCGCAGTACGTTACTGACGACTTCTCCGCTACCATTCAGCTGTTCCGCGGTGTCAGCCATCTGTCGTTCCAGTTGGATAACGGCGATTTCCGTAGTCGCTTGTTGCAGTTCTCAAGCGCGCTGCCAATCTGGGCACGCCTGGGAGCTCAGGACACAGTCGGTTTGAATTGAGCCCCTCTCAACGTCCCCCCTGAACCTCACTTTGTTCGACGAACTGCTATTAGCTTCCCTAACTCGTCTGCCACGGAAGCGCGCGTGATCATTTTATGGAAGATCAGATGAGTTTTCAGGGCGGATCTGAACATTACTGTGCGTCTTGATGTTGTATTGCGGATTCGATCCAAGTTCGAATGCTGTATGTACATATTTTGGTAGATAGCTGAACAAGTAGGTTCGATTTCTGGGTCTTTGAGCGGTGAACTGCGAACCTATCGCACAAGAAAGCTCAGGAGCAGGTGTGACCTTGGGATTTCTAGATCGTAAGGACCAGAACGATGTTAACTGCAACATACATAATGTGCACCCTCGATCGACAGTGCACATTCCATCCTCAGCTCAGATGTCGGACCAGTGTCAAGCAGTGGTTTGAGAGCGTAATGACAGTGTTACGTAATTGCGGGGCTGGAGGCCGATGTGCGCGGCGCGGAGCGCGCGGCCATCACCGGCGCCATCATCATGCGCAAATTCACCATGCTTCGGACCTCCGACTCAGGAAAATCACTACTTTCTGCGCCAAACCCATGTCCCGTCGCCTCTCTGGAGGCACCGCGCCCTCCGATACATCGTGTGCCGTCACCGTTTGGGGCACCGTCGTGCCAGCTGCCCTCGTGCTCGCGTTCTGCATGCGGCATCAGCTCCCCACCCACGAGGTTCTTCGGGTTGTTGCGCGCTGTCAAGACGCCGCTTCGTCCGTTCCTTATGCTCCAGCAAGCAGAGGCTCTACTGTGTTCCGAAAGCCGCGGTGTGCGCGGCGAAGACGCGTCAAGGCCCGAGTCGGGGGTGTCAGCCGGAGCGGACCTCCGGAGGTCGCTCGTGCTGTCGTGGGCTGCGGTTCTGAAGACGTTCGCTTGGTTGGGGGTGAGAGTGTTGATTTCGGGGCCATGTGAGGGTTTTGGACGTCTTGACCTGATTGTCTGCGACTGTGTGCCTGGTCGTTCGACCGAGGCAAACGCCGCCCTATGGTCGAGTCCCTGTGCCTATCCACTGCTGCTGCAGCTGCAGCTCTGGGTATAGCGTTCTACGGCAAGCAGGCGCGAGGCATGCCCCTCACTCCCACATCGACTCTGGTCGCGCATATATGCAACTCATTCGTTCCGTTTGTCGTGGCCGCCGCCGTGCTGGGCATGCCTATCGCCACCCCAAGCGCGGGAGTCGATAAAGTAAGGGTTGTAAGTCTCCAAACTGGTGCTAGGAGTGTGCTGATTTGCGGAAGCGGACAGGGTATCTCGGTTTCATCTGAGGATAGCACAACATTGGGGGGCTGGGTCTCTTTCTCGTGGGTGGGGCCACTGGTGAAACGGGTACGCTTCCGGTGCACGCCCGTACGTGTTCCGTCCTGATTGCCCGTCAAGGGTACCAGCTCTACTCTGGGCGAGGACGACGTGTGGGAGTTGAGTCCTACACTGCGTTCGCGCCCCCTGTTTATATGCAGTTCAGCCCCATCAAGTATGCGTCCAAGGCATGGAACCGTTCTGAACGCTCATTGAACGAGCCATATAACGGGTCCACTCTCCTCCGTCGCCTTTGGACGGCCAGTCTTGCGGGATGCCATGTGTGCAGTCCAACTAAATGGCTTAGTTTGTCAGTGTTGCGCCGTACGATCGTGCTGAGGAGGTTGTCCGTAGCCTCGAAATCGTCTCGGTGATGGTCAACATTGCACTGCGATACGTCGGCCCATAGTTTTTCAAGTATGGCGCTGTTCTCTCCTGTGTTGATCTCCGTTGAGGTGCGATCTCCTGCTCGGAGTATACATGTCCCTGATCCACGACCGGCTGCCAGGTGTTGGGCGTATTTGAAAAGATCTGGTTGAAGGTGCCTCATCACGAACCAGAGACTGAGCTCAGTGTCACTGAATGTGTTTACAGTAATGGGGAGATGCGTATTGTGACTCTAATACTGGACCACCGGGGGATCGTCTTGTATCTTTGCACTTGGTCGGGACGGACATGGCTTCAGGTTCTAGTGCCATGCAAAGTTTCGAAACGCGTGCCCGTGCCGCGTTGCCCAGCGGCCAAGATCACGCTCTTCTGCGTTGCCGTCTACCCCGCCCTGGGTCTTGGCTCCGCGCTTGTTGGGGTTTTGTGCGCTGCAGTCCCGTTCGCTGGCACAGTTTGCGTGCATTAAGGGCGCTGTTCAAGCAAGGCATCATTCGATCAATTGCTCTTCACGGTCGTGGGTGCAACCATGCGGTGGCGCGACACAACGCTGCAAGATAAGGCACGTTTCACAACGTAACGCAGTCTCGTCATTGACATCCTTAGGTCGTATTCTGAATCGCTTCAACAAGATCAAGGAGGGACACTTGTTTGGCCATACGCAATACTAGGGAGGTCATTGATTCATCGTGGGCCGCATCTTTCCAAGCTGTCAACTCGCTCGCTAACTTTGGAGCATCCACCCTAAATACTATGTAGTACGTAACGCGTAACTTACCTCCCCTTAGCACCGCTTTACTTATCCGCGATCTCCAGATTCATCTTTCCTGAGTTGCCTTCATGATCGGGTACGTATTTCTATCGGGTACCTAAACACTGGACATGATCTGCGCAGGATGCATATGTGGAGGCGACCTTGCACCCCATTCTTATCGGGTTCTAGTGGACTCCTTGAAGGCGTGTTTACTGTTTGTGCATTTCCGTCGGGCGAGTCTCTAGATACCTTTCACTCCAAGATCGACCGAACCATTCAGGTTAGAACCGCATAATTCCTTGACATCTTTGCCTACTCATGAGCACAGATGTAATACACGTTCTGGATCTGAATCTGACTTTTATCGAATCTTGAATTACTCAATGTCGTCGCTGTTCTTTTTACATCCAGTTTTGTCGAGCGCGTAGCTGAGTATCTACACCTTCCCCTGGGACCCCCGGTCGTCCTCGAAGCCGCCTCTCATTCTGCGTCCAAACTGATTGCCATAGCACGTGCGCTACTGGGGCGCAGCTCGTTAGTCGTCTTCCACGAAATTACCAACGCCATTGACTTCGTTACAGACGCGGAGTTCCGGAGTACCATATGCGAAGAACTTGTTGACTCGTTGCTTCTGACAAGCATGCTGATTTACTGTCCACCATGCGATGCCGGCTTTGGCTTGTTCATCTTACACATCAGTCGCGCATCGATCGAAGACTACGATCATCGATTACGACAAAGTGGTTGTGCTGAATAAGGGCGTCGTTGTAGAGTTCGATACGCCATTAAGCCTGATACAAGAGGACGGTGGTGTTTTCCGCAATACGGTGGCGTCAAGCGGCATGCCCACTGGATTAGAAGAGACCGCTAAGCAGAAGGAAGCAGCGGGACCTGTGGGTTTTTTATTTATCTTAGACAGCTCATGCGTTTACTATTGCCTCGGAGAACCGCTCAGCTTCAATGCACGAACATGTTATCCGGATCCACTTCCCCACTTTTGACACCTGGCACCCCAGAATCGGACTACGTAACAATTGACTAGGGTGACATCATGTTGACTATGTACCGCCATATGCACACATCCTGCGACCGCGCGACGGACAATTTGGACACCATGCGGAGCAGGTTGCGTTAGTCATCTCCTGCCTCAAGTGCGGCATGAAGTTCCTCCTGGGTTCGGACGGGCGAGACGTCGCGCGGAGTTGCGGGTTGTCGCGGGGCGCCGTATTTGGCAGCCGTCGCATGCCGCAATCGCGGCGTCCGCCCTGCGATATTACGAGGAGTGATCCAATCAACATGGCAGCTGCAGCTACTCACCACCACCATGGCCTCAGAGCAGCCTATTTCTCCGAACTTGGTGCCTCCCGTTGAACCTGGATTCGCCACAGCCGCTGAATCTCTCCGCGTTGGCCTACCCGCACCAACCTTGGACCCTGCAAATCTGGTAATAGTCCCAAATACCCACGATCAGCCAGCTGTAGAATTGGACGAAAGCCTTTATCAGCTCAAAGACGCCGAGACTGTATTCTTCAAGCAGCAAACCGGCATCCAAGATGATGGTGCGCTGAAGGCGCACCTTCTTTCCATCCAGGTTGAAGCTTATAAGGTATTGAATATCTCTTGTCACATTGCTGTAAGAGATTTGGGTCTTACAGCTGGATTAGGTGCATCCGTACCCTTGCATACGCCGCTTTTCCTGGGCGAAGTACCGAATGCCTTTGCAACTGCGTCACGATATTGACATGGGGTACTGAATCAGACTGAAGATCTCGCGCCTCTTCCCATATCAAGACTTACTAAAACTCGGACGGGAACGTGAAGGTGCAATCTTCTTGGATATTGGCTGCTGTTGTGCGTCCTCCGCTTCTCGTCCAGCTCATCTTGTATCCATATACTTCATAGTTGGGAACGATGCCCGGAAGGCTATCGCTGACGGGTATCCTCTGCAAAATGTAGTTACCTCGGACCTGCATCAAGGTGCGTATTCTGTGCCGTTTCCAGACGAGATATCCGGCGAGCTAGTGTTGTCAGCATTCTGGGATCTGGGACATAAGCTCTTCAGGACCACCCCCGATACGTTTCCGGTGGCATTTGTTCCCGGCGATGCGTTTGACCCCGGGCACCTTGACGTCGTGGCACCATTCACGATGAAATCGCCTCCACTTGAGAAATCGCCAGATCTACGCGGGCTGACTTCATTGAATCCCCTTCGTGGACACGTAACAGCAATTCATGCCTCTGCCTTCTTCCACCTTTTCCCGGAGGATGGGCAACTTCACCTCGCGCGCGCACTCGCCGGCTTGCTCTCACCCCAACCAGACTCAATGGTTTTTGGTCAGCATATCGGGCTTCCTGAAACAGGAGTACGAAAACGTTCGACGAATCGCCGAGGGATGTTCTGTCACTCACCTGAGTCTTGGACGAAACTTTGGGATGGCCAGGTATTCGCTGACGGCACTGTGAAGGTTAGGGCGTACGTGACGGAAGTTCCCAGAGACGAGGTTTCTAGAATCTTCCCAGATATGGACGCGCATGTACCCTTGTATGTCCTGACCTGGTCGGTAACTAGATTGTAGGGCTATCAAGTTCGGAACATGTGTTGAAGGCCTTGGTGACTTGCAGTCTCCCCGGGCGCGCCAAATGGAATAATCCCTTACCCAGCGATTATCAACGATGGTGTCTTGTCTTCTTTCCGCCGGAGGAATCCATGAGAACGAGACCAGCATAGTGGTTTGTCGGTCCGGGATGCCTAGGCAGAGAAATCTTCTTTTCACTGCGCCCTTGCCCTTCGAATTCCACTTACCTTAACGCAGGTCGCCCCAAGTCATACTCTCCAAAAGTGACTTCCTCTTGGATATCTCGCGGTCGGAAGGAGGTCCGCTGACCTTATGCATGAATTCAGTCATAACCACAAGGGTCCCAAGAAATGTCGCATTTGCACGGCACCCCGGCCTCCTTCGTCACCACGAAGTCTGCTGATCACGTTACGGACGTTGGATGCTCTTGGCTCGTCCAACCTTTTCTCAAGGCTGTGCGGCGATACGCCCATCCGCGCATTTA
>WTXD01000318.1:0-12533 GCA_022496205.1 Gloeopeniophorella convolvens | reverse complement strand
GAGGCAACAACAACTGGTGGTAAGCGCCCTGGCCGTCGCCAATCCGCACACCGAAGTGCCCTCCGAAGCCCCGCCCAATATGTCCTCCCTTTCTGATTCTCGTTGTACGTTTCCGTTTCCGCGGGTCGGGTCCCCCAAGATAGAATAGGGGTTTTACCACCCTCATCACCACGCCCGGTCCGCCATTATGCTCTTGTCTTTTCCCCCATTGGACTCTGCGCTGCTCTCATGACTACACATGTTTTGTCTCGTCGCTCTCTGTCTGGCATCATGACCTCACGACCCTATTGTTATTTCCCGTCCTGCCCCTGTTTGTGTCTCTCACATCCCTCGCGCGCTGCATCACACCCTCCCTTGCACTATCCCCCGCATCCCATCGAGCGCGCACCGTTT
The DNA here is from genome assembly GCA_022496205.1 of Gloeopeniophorella convolvens. Classification (NCBI taxonomy): domain Eukaryota; kingdom Fungi; phylum Basidiomycota; class Agaricomycetes; order Russulales; genus Gloeopeniophorella; species Gloeopeniophorella convolvens. Next base: position 12,140 of record WTXD01000318.1, on the reverse strand, counting down.
GCTGATTTATTAGACATCGACACCAGCCGGGAATCCCGGGTCACCCCTCTCGCATTGATAGTTGTCCGTCTGTTTCTGCGCGCCATACCCCATGTTCTTGCGCAGGCGCGGCACACTCCTAATTATGTCCGCATCTTGCCAGCATTACGAGACAATCTGTTAGAGCATCGCATATATACTGTATCCTCGTAGTCCTCTCCATTAGTGCCCACCAATATCGATTTCTTGTCTGTCCCGTTACAGGCTGAGTCGCGAATACTAGTTCCTGGTTCTGGCTAGAAGGTGGTGAATGAAAACGTCCGAGTCGGACGTTTCTCATCAGTAAGACTGCAACGCCGCAACGCACATGCGTTTAATGGGTTCATTCATAAAATACAAATGGTTCATCTACTCCAGACTCACAGTAATATCAGTCTTCTATGATTAGCATGCTCTGAAACGCAGCAGCTTCATGTTCCATGAATGCGGGGTAAGTAATCTATGAAACGTGGGGTCCCTACACCACCCCTCCCAGCATCACCAACCCGTCTTTTCTCTTTCCCGGACAAACGCCTCCCATGCGTCCCGGAACTTGAGCGGTATTGCATGGCTCCTGATCTTCTCATCACTTCACATCAGACGGCCGCACACACGCGACAAGCCACCATCAGTCTCGCGCACCCCACCAGCAGCCCGCCCGGCACAAAGACACGACGCACCTGATCCGCCGTCGATCCGCCACCTCGCCCACCGCGTGCCCCTCGTACATCCGCAGCGCGCTGTACGCCGCAAACAGGCCTGCGGGCACCGCGAGCACCGGCGCGTCCGCGAGCGGGAGCAGCAGCATGTTCTGCAGCGCAGCGCGCCCCGCCGCGAAGAGCGACACGTGCACGCCGCGCCACGTCGCGCCGCGGAAGGCGTGCGCCGTCTCGGCGGCCTCCGCGCCACGGAAGGCGTCACGCAGCGCAAGCGTCGTCGCGCGCGCGAAAAAGTAGCATTGGTGCTCCAGCAGCGCGTAGGACGGAAAGTGCGCGCGGATCGTGAGGAGGAGGATGCTCAAGTGCAGGAGGGACGGGCGCTGCGTGGCGGGGGTAGGGGCGGGGGGGAAGGTGAGGGTGAGGAGGGCGACAGCGGGCCCGTGCTGCGCAAGGATCGGCGCGGGCGTGCCGTCGTGCGAGACCTGCACCCCGTCGTACGCCGGCGGCCCCGCCTCTGCGCCGGGCGATGGTGGCCCGGAGGGCACCCCGAGGTGCAGCAGCGTGCCGAGGTACCGCGCACTGGACGACGCGGACGGCGACACAGGCTCTGGCGCGGGCGCAGATCCGTCCGGACCCGTGGGAGCGGGCGGGACGAGGGCCTCGACGTTGCGGTCGACGCCGAGGACGATCTCCGCGCCGGACGGGTGGCGCGCGTGTACGACGAGGAATTCGTGCTCCATGTCCGCGTGCGCCTTGTAGTGCACGATCTGCTCGAGGACGCAGTGCGCGGCCTCGAGCGGCAGCGTGTGCAGCGCGGCGGCCCAAGTCTCGAGCGGCTCCGCGTAGAAGGTCGCGGGGAAGAGGTGCGGGCTCGGCGGGCTCGTCGCCATCCTGTGCGTTGTGCTCGTAGAGTCGTGGGGTCAGCCGGGGGCGGCGAATGTCGTGGCCGTGGCCGCGTTGTGTTGTGCATGGAAGGGCTCGCGAGGCGCCCTCATAATCGGGTTCACGAAGGCCGACCCGCGTGACCTGTTTCACACACTGAGCAACGCGCGGATCTAGGTCGCGCGGAGACTGTGCAAGAATATCCGTACACACGAAAGGTTTTCAGACGGCAGTCACTATTTGCATCGACAAAGACAATGCGGAGATAGAATTATGAAGTAGGGTACGCCAGCGACGCGAACCCAACATGGCTGCTCCCAGCGTCGAAGACGGTATACACATTGCGCAGGAAAACGTCGCCAATGATCCAGAAGCCCTCTGTTGAGACGAGCGAGGTCAATTCAGCGAATATCTTCAGGGGATGTGATGGATGCTCCACCTAGTGTCAGGTCGGGGTCGAATGCCAATCCGGCGAAGCATCGACCCGGGGTATCGTCAGCTGGTCCTTGATTGAACGTGGATGGGTCGATGGAGAACGATCGTCCTCCAAAAGTGAGTGCAAGCGTGTAGTTGAAGTCGCAAGGAACTGTCAATGCAGTTTAAACTTCAGAACGTCATCTTAGACGGAGGCGAAGGCAGGACGAACTGGTGTATAATCCGTTGGCAATCTCGCGTACATAAGGGAGCGCTCCCGGGATTTGGGCATACACCGCCGCAACTTCCTGGGGCGGGCCAACAAGGAGGGTCGTGCCAGTATCAATGATGACAGGAAACGTCGATAGGAGGACGGGGCGGTCGTCCACTGTGATTTCGTCGAGCGTAACCTGCCAATAAGCCTACGCGCAAGCTCAGTCTTGAAGACGGCCATAAGGCAAGCTGCGAATCGTACCTCTTTGGTCACCGGTACGAAAGTGAAACCGCCTTGATAGAGATTTGGGTTTGTTCCGCCTAGGAATAGCTCGCCGCCAGAATCCGCAAGATATACGCCGAAGGCAGGTGCATTCAGGATGCCCTCCGCGATCAACGTGTTGAAAACAGGAGGTTGGCCAAATTTCGAGATGGATGGAAAGCCGAGTCCTAACAAGCCGTCAGGCGGGAAACTTGGAATTCCGAACCCGGTGGAGTATGTGCTAGAAACACCCAGTGCTTGACCAATCGCCTAGAACGAAGGTTACAGAGAACGCAATGTCCCGAAGAAACTCAAGACGAACAGGCATCCCTGCGACCGAAACAACGTCTTCGTATGCTTCAGCTTGAACGCTGGAGCCGTCGCCAAACTTGAGCTGGAAGCTCTTGTGAATATCCGACGAGGTACTGCTTTGAGTTGGGTCGTATATAGAGTGGCCTGCGCAAGTGGCCCCACAGGACGGGCCAGGCAAGAATAGGTCACTACTTCCGGTGTCGAAATCCACTAATGAATCCGCGTGAGCCCACAGCATTTGGAAAGCGGCATTTCATACCCGTGAAAGTCTTTGCAGGGGTGCCAACAGAGATGGATCCATACCACAACTCAACACCGTCCGGCATGAGCGGGACAGACCCCACGCCTCTCTTTGCTTGCGGGTTCGAAGACCTGAAGTCCAGCGGATGTCTTTCTCTTGTGTTTGCTTCGAACGCAGCAAACCCTTCCTGGTATTTACTATTCTACGTTTCAGCAAAGACACGCAGAGAAACGGGATGACTAACGCCACGGCCTGGGAGACCTTCCTTTGTAGGACCTCTGAGGAGACAACGTCGCTGGCATTGCGAGAGGAGAGACGCTTCTGGATAGGGACAGCGATGCCTGCACCCGACGAGAAGCGCCGGTTGGCTGGAGCTGCGAAAGCAAGCAGAGGCGTGGCCAAAACCAAAGGCACGACAGAGACAAGCATATTAGTCTATGGATGTCTTTCGCTACGTGCTGATGCGGAATCCCGTGTTGGCGGTTCGGATACCATGGTGCCCAGTCAGTCCTTATATCATCGTGCGCAGTGGGGCTGACAGCAGTGAGGCTGACACCGCAAAATTTACTGTATGCGTGCGGGGTCAGGCTGACCGGGGCCGGTTTAAATAGGAGCTGACAACTTCGGAGGACGAGGGCGTGGTGGTCATCGCGGGCTAGAGTGCGATGGGATAGACGGGTAAGTAGTGGCGATAATTGCGGTCGGCGGTGTGACCGTGTGCCTCGGCGTTGCCCGCAAGTCGTGGCGCAGAGTTTGGCCCTCCGTGGCGACTTTGCCGAGCGCGCCGTAGAGTCACCTGACCAAACCACGACTAGACGAAAGTCGATCTGAGAAGAGAAGAGTACACGTTCACCGGATGGCAACTGACCTTCTTTTTCCGAGGAACGCCTTTCTTCGGGTTTGCACCACAGCCGCCCAGGATGTTTTTTTTTTACTCTCAAACAACCATCTTTGATAGCAGTGGGACGTCGAACATCGCTCACTGTCTTGGTCTATCTGACATAGCTTCCTCGCATGGTCCTACTCTCTCGAGCCATTCTTGCATTGTTACAATGCCTCCTCCGCGTCAAACGTTGGCTGGAAAATATCTCATCGCACGGCGCCTCTCTTTTTCTTGCTGTCCCTCCCTTACTGAAGAGCTGCTTGATTCTGCGTTCTCGGACTAACCCAAGGCATCCAGCCCCGACAACGGACGATGTCACTCCCGCACAGACATATTCTCCTGTCCTACGTCCCATCACAGAAGTACGCGATGAATGCATTGTCTGTGCAAGTAACCTTCCCGCCTCCGCCACCCCGGTGTATCAACGATCCCTTTCAAGCCCGGTCGGCGCGGCAGATGACATCCAGCTGCGTCCGTACCACCAAAGCGCTGCAAGTGTGGTTTCTGCAGCCTCAGAACCGGCCGAGCGCGGGCATAAGCGGTCGCCTTCCTCCTCAGGAGCCGCTTGACGCATAGTGTATCGAGCTTAAAGGCCGATGAGCCTCCTCGCGTCCCAACTCATTCTCGTTCCACGCACAGACAATTCACCGGAGCTATTCTACGCACCACATCCAAGTCCCCATCTAGGTCTCACATGAACTCTCCCAATTATCCCCGTCGAGCTCGTCCAGCAGGCTAGGCGTCTCGGAGCATCCCCAGGACAGCCACTCCTTGCAGCAACGGCCAGACTCTGCCTATAGCTCTCATCATGGGCTAAGAACCAGTAGAAGTGGCACACCCCCTATACGCGTCGTCACACCATCCGACACTACGAGCCAATTCAGCAGTTTGAGGCCATCGCCCCTCCCTTCTCCTTACACACACACATCATCTCTCCCTGTATCGCGACGCTCATCAACCACTAGCATTGATCTCCCACCTCCGCGTGCACCTTCGCCCAACCAGTTTACCAGGATATCAGAAGTGCACGCAAGGCCTCTGGCGACAGATGACCAACTTGATGCATTGCATGGAAGTTCCACAGTCGCACCTAGTGCTGTTGTAGTCCCTGTGACTTTACCACCTATCGGCGATCACTTTCCGCCTCAGCTGATCGGATGCCTTGTCACCCAAGCTATACCAGGTCAAGCAGAATAGACATGCCGCAGCCGCAGATTCCTCCCTCTTCAACGAACGGTGGCGCGCCTAGCCAGGCTGAGCGTTATATACAACCCATGCATGCGGACCAGGTATCGCGTTACACCAGAAAATACGACGTGTAAGTGATGCTCGTACTAGTGTTAGTAGGCGCAGCTGACGGCCAGCAGTCCCAGGGACGAGAGCTGGTTTAGAGCGTTACAACCTTGCACTCTGGAATTGGCTCGGTCGGTCACTATCACCGTCATACGGCTTTTCATAATCATTCCACAGTTTGTCCGAACTTCACTCCGGTGAATGGGAGCCTAAAACTCATCCCCTGGGCGGTTTGTATTTCTACCACGACGGCCAGGTCAGTTAGGTTGGCTGCCTGGGCCCGGACATGCGCTGACGATCTCGGCGCAGAACGCATACACCGATGCATATATGTTCGACGGGAAATTAAGGCATGAAGCTGATGCATTCTGCAATCTTTTGGCAACTATGCACAGGCATCTGAAGGGTACGAAGTCGCAGTGACTCGGGGCGGGATGAACTGGTCTTGGACATCAATACCATGAGGGATGGAAAAGTAGTTTGGTCGTACTACTATGTGGACCATGGGTGCAAGAACCTATACTGGTTGCATCCATACGATATAACTCAGCCGCTGTTATACGAGGCATGCGGCATCTCGGAGCCTCGACATATCAGTAAGTCAGAGCGAAGCACCTCAACGGCTCCCATGATCTGACGTCCCTCATCTTCAGGTCACCGCATGGAGTCCTTGTACTGGTACGAACCTACGATTATCGCACACATGCATTCTCCGATCGCCTTTGCTTCGTTCTAAGGGTCCACTGGTCTCTGTACCCTTCTGTGTCCCAAAGCCGTCCTTTCCCCATGCTCGCATGTAAGGAATTGCTCGGACATCTCGTGAGCTGTAGCATCGGTAGCGGCCCAACCCACTTTCTGCCCGATCAACTTCTGAATTGGCATAGATTCGCTGACATCCAAATGCTCCACTACCCCGTACAGCATCGCAGAGATGCAGACAATGTTCAGCCTCGTCAAAGACGCTGAAGGCTAGTTTTTTCCTGAAACTTCTTGATGACGTATTGACAAACTTCAGACGCTGGCGTGGTCGATGACCATTTCACAAGTTCAGTGGGTAAGGGCTACGTTAGCCAACGCGCGTCGACTTTAATTGATGGGTTGACATGGATGCACAAGCCCGATTGCTATCCTTCTTCGGTACGACTTTACTTTACCCAATCACTCTAACCTTCGTCGATGGTGTTCTCCTAGGCCACTGGAAGTTCCTACACTTTCACGGCCAAAAGACTGTTCGGCATGACCGATTTGGGAGCATTCACGACAGTGATCGCGACAAGCGCACAATTTTTATGCGGCTTGTATCTCCAATACTGTTCTTTGCCCCAGACGTCCACTTCCGGGACCTAAATGAACTATGGACAGACGGGATCATCGTCGAGGTAGTGTGGAAACAGTTTATGCAAAAGCTGGTGTCGGAATGGGTTGAATTTGTTCTCTACGTGTGTGTCCCACTTTCTATGGGGTTCATCTCATCTGAAGAGAGCTGTGTTGATTCAGTCCACCGTCCTATTGGCTGGGAACGTCGCCTTCCTTGCCATCCCGGGCGTGATCAACCTTCCGCCTCCGGACCAAAAGGGCGTCAAAATAATAGCCGCTCCAGCCCAGATAGCAAGCACAATATCCTTGACTTTCAGTGTTGGCAGTATCGTGTTGGGGTTGTTGCTCGTCCGCCGTAACCGTACAATGATGGACAAGGAGCCCACAATCGTGGTACGCTGATGACTGGGTGCGCGTATCGACACGCCGTGGCTGATTCGAACGTAGTGCGAATATCTTGAGAAAAGGGAGTACCGGTGGCTTGGCCTCGAACCCTTGTCTGTCATCTTTAGCCTACCGTATGCGTTCTTGATGTGGTCGTAAGTACTATCTTCCTTGACTTGCACTAACTGTACTAACCGGCACTGGTCAGGATTTGGATTTTCTTCGTTGCAGTGCTGCTGTTCAGCTTCGACAACATGACGACTGCAATCCGCGCGGGCGTAGGCGCCGTGGCATCTATCGTCACGGCGTTCATCCTCTGGGGTATTCTCAATTCTTGGGATTCAGGAAAGAAGGGAGAGACCGAAGAATCTCTCGTGACGCCGTCGCAGTACGAGGTCAGAATCGTAGATCTGCCTTGGTGACGGGCACTGCATAAAATGTAAGATAGGGCGACTTTTTGGAGTGGTTTGATCGTTGTACATTGACTTGCGCGAACCGCAATACTGGAGTCAAGGAAGATGTGGGCCAGAAAATATGCTCATGTTGCACCGGCGCCGTCAACAGATCCCTTGGGGGCACATCGCGCCCTCCCACCCCCAGAGTGCGCGGCGTTGTCATTCTATCCGGCCGGGCAATCTCGCATGCTTTAGAAGTTGGATGCCGCTACTAGCGAGAGAGCCTGGCTCGCTTTCAAGCTGCCCAGACCGGCACATTGATTCGGCCAGCGTCAACAGCCACCTGAAAAAGTCGCGCGTCGCCCCTGGATATATATATGGATCGTTGCCAGCCCGAGAGGGGAACGAAGCTTGCTTCGTGGAGGCGCGCGGGGACCCGGAGCTGAAGAAAGGAGAATGATGCCCCCAATGCTTCCATGGCCGGTGCCGGAAGCCATCGGAAGGCTAAAGTTGACCTGACATCGAGGCCGGCTTTGAGATGCTTACTACCTTTGATCCTTCAAATTTATAAAGGTATATTTCCGAGCTGCACTAAGCAGGCAAAGTCGAAACGCAGATCTTGTTAGCATTTTCTTGCATGGACTGGTTCATGGCGGCCTGGATCGCATGTCGAACTCGGAACTGTAAGCGAGGTCAACGTTGTCAGCAAGGGGCAGCACAGTGTCATGCGCGCGTGTCATCCGTGGGAGCGTGCGCACTCGTCCACCAAATGAGGAAAGACGAGGGCGGCCACAGCCGGCGCGACACTGAGCAGAACGATCGTGATGCCGAGGAAGCTCGTCGCCGCGCGGTCAGCGACAGGCTCGTACGGTAGCCATAAACTGGCCTTGAATTCACATCGGCTTTGCATATAAGACGAACAGAAGTTCGATCGGTCCTCCACTCAACCCAGCGAACACCACACTCAGAACAGCGTCGCCAAACTGTCCCTCCTATTCCACCTCCTAAGGCCCTCTGCATCCTCTCTCGCTCGTCTTCAGGCAACAACCAGAGCACTCGCGACATCTGCCATGTCCGCCTCCATTCAATTCGACGTGCGTTCGAGCACCGAGCGCGGTAACAGCGACCACGGTTGGCTCAAGACGTTCCACACCTTCAACTTCGCTGAGTGTGTATCCCTAACCTCACGCCCCTGACTGATGTCCCGGACACTGACATACACTCTGCGATAGTTACTATGACCCCAAACATGCACAGTTCGGGAGTCTCCGCGTGCTCAACGAGGACCGCGTCGAGGCGCACACGGGCTTCGGCACGCACGGCCACCGCGAGTTCGAGATCTTCTCGTACGTAGTCTCGGGCGAGCTCCAGCAGTACGTCTACCTCTAGCTGCATCTGCACGTCGCTGGTCCCTGACGAGCCGCACAGCAACGACTCGATGGGCAACACCGAGGTGCTCAAGCGCGGCGACCTGCAGATGACCTCCGCTGGGACGGGCATCCTGCACAGCGAGCATGCACACGGGGACAAGCAGGTCCACTTCCTCCAGATCTGGGCCAAGCCGTTCACCTCGGGCCTCAAGCCGTCCTACTTCACGCGGTACGCCCCTTCCCGTTGGTCACTATAGCCATCGTGGTCTGACGGCGGCGCAGGCACTTCACCGACGAGGAGAAGCGGGACGCGTGGGCGCACGTCGTCGCGCCAGTGGGGGAGAAGGGCGTCTCGGATGCGCGCGAGGCTGCTGGGCCCGCACCGGTGCATGCACCGCTCTCGCTCTACGCCACGCTCCTCTCCCCGGGCAAGTCGCTGATCCGCGAGTTGAGCTCCTCCGCATTGCGCAAGGCGTATGTGCACGTAGTGCAGACGTCTGGATACAACCCGAAGCAGGCATCCGGCAACGCCGTGCGAGTGGGTGCGGCTGGCGCACAGGACGCCGCGTTGCGGGAAGGAGACGGACTCTACGTCACTGCGCCTGGTGGGGCAGCTGTGACCATCGAGAACACTGGAAGCAGCGTCGCGGAGGTTTTATTTTTCGAAATAGCTTAAGTTTAAGTACGACCCAAGGCTGTAATTCGTTGGGCGTGATGCCTCTTCTACGTGTAGATGTTTGTAATTCTAATGATCCATGGACTGTGGGTTAGGTACAGAGACAGATATTGAAGACAACCACTAGATCCGCACGAAACCTGTGCCCGGTCGAGGGATACAAACAACAAGCCTCGCCCACGGCGAAACAGAGCTACGCGAGGTTAGCAAACCCAATCCGAGTCTGGCCGACGTCGAATGCTGTGTAGACGTTGCGGAGGAACACATCGCCGATAATCCAGAATCCATCTTGTAGCAAGGGTGAAGGCATCAGTAAGACGTGTATTCACATCTTTAACCGCCTGGACTCACTTGCAGCAAGTTTGTCTTGAAAGCAGCACCACCGAGACAGTTACCGCCCGAGACTCTTCCAAGATTGAAAGTGTCGGGAGATATCTCAAACGATTTCCCGCCAAAGGTAAAGAAGATGGCGTGTTGGAGTTGCAGGGTACTGAACGGTCGGTCAGGAACCGACGAAACCGCGCCAAGATGGGGCGTACTTGTATAGAAACCACGTCCACTTTGGTAGGGTGCAGACCCCGGGATTTTTGCGTACAGTGCTTGAATGCCCCGCGAGTCACCAATGATCATGGTAGTACCAGTGTCGATGATGACGCTCTTGGTAGAGGTTATCGCTTCGGACTGGCTCTTGCCGACGGTGATCTCGTCAATGTTCGTTTGCCAATAACCCTGTCCCGAATCGCGATTATCAAAAGGCAGCATACGAGATGTGGATGCCTGGCGCACCTTTGTAGTAACATCGACGTAAGTAAAGTCGCCAGCGTAAAGTCCAGGATTGACGCCGCCGAGGAAAAGTTCGGATCCTTTGTCGGCAAGCTTGAAGCTGAACACAGGGGAGTCTACTTGACCTTGTACGATGAGGGTCTGGAAAACCGGAGGGGCATTGTATTGGGAGATTTCTTGGAATCCCATCCCCATAAGACCGTCTGCCGGGAATCCGTCGAATGAGTCGGAATACTGCGATGCGGCACCAAGGACCTGATTGGCGGCCTACGACAAGACTTGTGAGCGATGCTCCAAGCGCGCAACAGAGATGGCTCACAGTCAGGCCGTCAAGCGATACATTGTCGGTGTACTGTTCGCCTTTAACCGTGGAGCCGTCGCCGTATGCCAACGAGAACTGTGCATGACGGTCGGCAGAGGTAGAGCTCGCACTCGGGTCGTACGTCGAATGACCCTTGCACGAGCTGCCACACGTCGAAGAGGGAAGGAACAGGTCGCTGCTCCCGGTATCGAAGTCCACTGCAGCGCAGAAATCCCATTAATTCCTGACTTTACCCAGCCGCGCTGACTCACCAGTGAAGGATTTGGGGGGCGTCCCAACTTGAATGGGGCCGTACCAAAGGTCCTCTCCGGCGTCCTTGAGCGGGACAGCTCCGGTATCCCTCTTCTTGAGGGGCTCGAGGTCAACAGCTAGAGGGTGGGGAGAGCCAGTATTCGCCAAGTAGGCAACGAAGCCATCGTGAATTTTTCTGGTTACAGAATCAGCATGGGGAACTGCGGGCAAGAAAAAATGCACAAAAAACTCACTCCACTGAAGACTGGGTGCTTTTTTGAAGTACATCGGTGTCGACAGACCCATCGGTACGACGGAAGTTGCTGCGTTTTGAGATAGGGACAGCTAAGCCACGGGGGCGATTGGCATGACCGTCGAGAGAGAGCGGCATCGCGGATGAAAGGAGTGATAGAGCGAGCAACACGAAGGCGGACGAGAGATGCATAGCGAGAAAGGACAGACGAGGGACAGCGGGAGCAAGTGAAGACGAGACGGTCTCTGATAGGGAGAGGTGTCGTTGGAGCGGCGTAGCAAGCGGGGCAGCCCTTATACGCTGCGCGCCCAGAACAGCGCACAGCGAGAGCCGAGGACGCTAGTGCGAGATACTGGCCAAGACGGCCATGGCGACGTATCATTGTGGTCGACAGGCAGAATGGACTACATAGTACATGCACGAGTGTCGCTTGGAAAAGATATGCTTTCGTGGCGTGTAATCGGCCTCGTTGCGCTGTGAATTGCGGCTAAATTGCACTAGTGAACCATGGAAGCGCGAGCCATGCTTACGGTGCTTGTCGAATACGTCGGACTCGGAGGGTCTAAGTATTGCCAAAGGCTGCGGGCTGCAGCCTTGGCGCGACCGCCGGGGTGTCGCGGCAATGAGGTCACGGTACCGCGGCGCGGATCAGCTCGGCGCTAGACTGGCGACCGAGCCTCTTATCTATCACTGCACTAACGATGGCAACCATGTATAACTCGGCGCTACTACATGTTCTGGATCTAGGCGCAATTATGCCCTTAGGTTCGCGGCCCGAATCGCTATACGTGCAGTGCATCCTATATTTGGATTGTGTACGGCCATGGGGTATAGTTAGATATAGTGAGATATGTCGACTCAGGAATAAGAGCACTCCTGCACGCCAAGCTTTTCGACAAGCAATTATGCAAGTTCAGCAAAACCAACGCGAGACTGGCCGACGTCGAACGTTGTGTAGACATTGCGGAGGAAAACATCGCCAATGATCCAGAATCCATCTTCAAAGTAAAAACGGTGCTTCAGTGAAATGCACATATGCGTCTATAACCGTATCTGCTTACCTGCGATGAGGCCTGTATCGAACGCGGCACCGCCGATACACTCATCGGAATTCTTGGAAATACGCCCAAAATTGAACGTCTCCGGGGATATCACAAAGGGCTGCCCACCGAAAGCGAAGGAGATGGTCGTGTTGAAGTTGCAGGGAACTAAAAGGTTGGTCAGGAACCCAT
>WTXD01000317.1:0-12596 GCA_022496205.1 Gloeopeniophorella convolvens | reverse complement strand
TGTCAAGAAGAAAGATGGAAAGTTACGCCCAGTACAAGATTACCGTGCCCTCAACAATATCACAATCAAGAATGCTTACCCGCTTCCACTCATCCCTGAACTCATCGACAAACTCAAGAACGCCCGTTACTTCACCAAATTTGACGTCCGCTGGGGCTATAACAATATTCGCATCAAAGAAGGCGATGAATGGAAAGCCGCCTTCAAGACCAACCGTGGTCTATTCGAACCCCTGGTCATGTTCTTTGGACTCTGCAACTCCCCCGGCACGTTCCAATCCTTCATGAACGAGAACTTCAAAGATATCATCACAACCGGCTGCGTTGTTATCTACATGGATGACATCCTCATTTTCACCGACACTCTTGAAGAAAACTATGCCCTTGTTCATCGTGTCCTCCAACGACTGCGCGAGCTCGACCTCTACCTCAAACCAGAGAAATGTTCGTTCTTCCAGACAACCATTGAGTACCTCGGCCTTATCATCTCTGCTGGTCGCATTCGCATGGACCCTGCCAAACTCAAAGCTATCATGGAGTGGCCAACGCCGAAAACACTCAAGCACGTTCAAGCGTTCCTCGGCTTTGGCAATTTCTACAGACGTTTCATCAAAGATTTCTCTAAGATTGCACGTCCACTTCATGCCCTCACACGTAAAGATACTCCGTTCCAGTGGTCCTCAGCCTGTCAACAAGCGTTCGACAACCTCAAGCACGCATTCACCTCAGCCCCAGTACTCACACTCCCTGACCACACTCGTCCATTTCGTCTGATTACAGACGCCTCCGACTTTGCCATCGGCGCTGTGCTGGAGCAACCAGACGAAATTAATCGCTGGCACCCCGTCGCATTCCTATCTAAATCCATGACCGACGCAGAACGCAACTACGACATACACGACAAAGAACTCCTTGCTATTATCCGTTCCCTTGAAACCTATCGACACTATCTACAAGGGGCTCAACATCGTGTTGAGATCTGGACCGACCACAACAACCTGACATACTTCACCACAAAACAGAAACTCACTCGAAGACAAGCACGCTGGTCCCTTGAACTCTCCCAATACGACGTTCTTCTCCTTCATAAACCCGGCATTTACAACCGCGCCGATCATCTGTCCCGCCGTCCAGATCTTAAAGAGGGGATAATGACTGAAAACGACAACAAAATCCTCTTAGACACCAAGTTTTTCGCAATCCGAGCTACTCGCGCTGGCACTACCACTACCATTGGAGACCAAAACCTACGACGACGCATCAGAGAATCTCAAGACAAAGACGAAGAAGTCACTAAAGCGTTAACAACAATCATGAAGAATGGTCCACGTACGATAGCGAAAGGCTTAGAAGATTGGAACTACGAAGACGGCCTCATCTTACATCAAGGAAAGGTCTATATCCCCAAAGACACCAAATTACGACGAGAAATTGTTCAACAATATCATGAATCACTCGCCACCGGCCACCCAGGAAGATGGAAAACCTACGAACTAATCTCTCGAGAGTACTGGTGGCCTGGAATATCCAAATTCGTCAAAGACTATGTCGACGGCTGTGCCACTTGCCAAACCACTAAACGACAACACCCTAATCCCATTCCACTGCATCCGAACGAAGTCCCAAACCGTCCCTGGGAAGTCATCACCATGGACTTCATTACCGACCTCCCTATCTCAAAGGGATACGACTCGCTCTATGTCGTAGTTGACCGCTTCACCAAAGCCACTATCATTGCTCCCTGTCATAAAACTATCACCTCAGAACAAACTGCCGACCTCTACATCAATTATGTCTGGAAGCGCACTGGACTTCCTAAACAAGTTATCTCCGACAGAGGACCGCAATTTGCATCGCAATTTATGCAAGAAGTCTGGAAACGACTTCAAGTAACTCTTACCCTCAGTACTGCATACCACCCTCAGACCGACGGCGAAACAGAACGAGTTAACCAAGAATTAGAACAATACCTACGAGTCTTCTGCAACTATCAACAAGACAACTGGGTCGACCTCATCCCGTTCATGGAATTTGCACACAATAATCGCCAACACTCAGCTACCCATATTGCACCCTTCCTAGCCTGGTATGGCTTCCTCCCCGAATTCATTCCACCACCACAACTCGGTTCTCAAGTTGAATCGGCCGAACAACGTCTCATACTACTCGAGCAAATCCGCACCGAAATCAAAGCAAGCTTAGAAAACGCTGCAGAAATCATGAAACGCTCTAGACCTGACGGACCAGAACACAAGTACAAAGAAGGAGATCTCGTCTGGCTAGAAGCAAAGAACCTTCGCACAACACATCCAAAGGCGAAGTTAGCACCCAAACGTTATGGACCATTCAAAGTCATCACCTCCTACGCAGTCACCAGTAAACTCAAACTACCTGACCATTGGCACATCCATCCTGTCTTTCACAATTCGCTTATTTCCCCATACAAAGAAACCACTGCTCACGGACCTAACTACTCGACACCTCCACCGGAAATCATTGACGATGAAGAAGGACATTATGAGATCGAAACAATTATCAAGAGTCGACCTACTAGAAACCGACGAGGCGTTCAGTACCTTGTCAAGTGGAAAGGTTACCCTGACTCCGAAAATTCATGGGTCCCTTACTCAGAAATGAAACACGCTATGGAAACTGTCCACTCATTCCACCAACGACACCCCTCTATGCCGCAACCACCATCACTTGTTCATGACAGACTTATCAATGCGCTTCAGGCGCAGCGCAATCATAAAGAGGGGATAATGTCACGAACACTAGGGCATCAAGGAGGTCGAACTGCTCAGAACACTAGAGCAAACCCAGCCCTACCAGTAAACACCCTACGCGTCGCTCACAATGCGACGCGTACCACTCACATTGCGACTACAAGTCGAAATGCATCACGTGACCCTTTACCCCCATTCCTCGCCCTACTCCCTAATGGCCAATTAACCCTGGAATACCCCCAAGATCCCGGGCTAGGGATCTCTCAGAATGGCCATATCACTCATCCCAAAGTAACCAGAACCTTGATCAAGATGAAACGCTTCACGCGTCCTCTTTGGGACTCTGATCATCAAGAACTCCATGGGGCCTCAAGCCCCACTCTGCGATGGAATCTAAGAAGCGTATCAGAGAGGAGAGGTTATGGGGAATCCCCTCTGGAATCCCCATCAGTAATTAGACCAGATTCGTCTGGGGGGTCTCCAGTAGTATATAAGACCCCCATGTATCGCCCAGTGGTCCTCAGACTGTCCATCTGTGGCACTCTCATCTGTACCTAGCACTGCAATCTAGCACTGTTAGTGTGTTCCCTCTCCGCTCCTGCTATCGCAGCTCATCTTCTGCTCTACCCCCTTGACGCTCTCCAAATACTTGCTATCCTCTCTGCGCGCACTCCGCGAGTGAGTCCTGACAATCTATGCCGACCCGGATGCCGGACCTTTCCAGACAGTATCCATGGACTTTATCGTCAAACTCCCGATGTCCCGCGGCTTTGACTCGATTCTAGTGGTCGTTGACCACGACTGCACGAAAGGGGCAGTATTCATACCCTGCAGTGAAACGATCACCGCCGAAGGAGTGGCGAAACTCTACCTGGATAACATCTACCGCCGCTTTGGACTACCTCGCCGCATCATCTCTGACCGTGACCCTCGCTTCGCATCCTCTTTCACTCGCGAACTATGCCGACGTCTCGGCATTAGCCAAAACATTTCGACGGCCTACCATCCCCAAACTGACGGACAGACCGAGCGCGTTAACCAACAGCTCGAACAGTACCTCAGGTTTTGGGTAAACAGCAGGCAAGATGACTGGGCTGACTGGCTTCCCTTCGCCGAATTCTCGCATAACTCCTGGAAGAGCTCTGCGACGAAGCTATCCCCATTCGAAACCCTGATGGGTTATCGCCCTCACTCTGATTGGCCGATAGGAACGGCCTCATCTATACCCCGAATCACTGATAGACTTGAACTGCTGCGCAGTCACCACCTCGCCGCGCGAGAAGCCCTAGAATGGACAGCCGACATGATGAAGCGGAAGGCAGGAGGTCAGCTGCCTACGATGGAAGAAGGGGACCTTGTGTGGCTCGAGGGGACTCACCTACCAACAGCATATCCAACGCTGAAACTGGCCCCTCGACGCCACGGTCCGTTCCGTATTATACGGAAATTATCCCCCGTGACGTTCCAGCTGGAACTCCCTCCATCGATGAAGATCCATGATATGTTTCACGTGTCCCGTCTTCTCCCTTATCGTGAGACACGAGAACACGGTAAGAACTTCCCCTGTCCACCACCTGATCTTATCGAAGGGGAAGAGGAATACGAAGTGGAATCCATCAGGAACTCTCGATTCTTCCGCCGACAGCTGCAGTACCTCGTGAAATGGAAGGGCTACCCAGACTCCGATAACGAGTGGGTCGCAGCTTCTGACACCAATGCGGACGACCTGGTGACCGCGTACCACATGGAACACCCAGACGCCCCAGGACCGACATCCGATGCTGCATCTAAGCGCCGAGGTCGACGCTGACTATAAGAGGAGGGTAATTTCCATCCTCCTCCTCAGCGACTTCAGTCACTCTAGCGATCACAACGTTCTATTCCACCTCTTACCCATCTCCACTCCCTACTCCTACCATGTCTCCCGTTCCTACCAACACTTCCTCCGTCTCCTCCATCGAATCATCCTCTCCGGCTCCTCGCCCCATCCCGAACATCGAATACCTCTGCACCGACACAGACTCTATCGCCAGCTCGCGTGCGCCGACGCCCCCTACCTTCTTTGAAGAAACCATCATGACGACCGAGGGGGTACGCATTCCGATACCCGTTCCCATCCGCACAGCATCAGTCAGCGACATCGCTCCTTCGAGTCCGAAGGTAGAACCCGTCACTGTAGAGGCGGAACCAGCGAACCCTCGGGTCGAAGGAGCGGCCACCATTCTCGCACAGTTTGTTCCCGCTTCCACCTTGCCGAGGAACGGCACACCTGTTGGACCTACTCACGTCGTTGTCGGAAACACAATCATAGACCTGGACGAAGAAGAAAGCGAGAGAAAGCGCGTCAAAGGACGCAACCAGGATTATCTCGATCATCTCATCACCGCGACGTTCGAGAATACGGAGTTCAACTGGGATTTGAAGTCGGTTCGTCTAACCGACATAAAAGCCCAGTTGTCCAAACGGTTCTACGAACGGATCGACGACTGCTCCTCGGAGCGCTAGTACGCCCTAACGACGGACTATCGGAAAGGCATGATTGCGGAGCTCAGCGAGGAGCTCATGATGGTCCTTACTCGGCTAGCGGACAACGCCTACCAGGCGCTTCGACTGAAGAACCCCCGACTCCCTCGCGACCTTCTTGCAGAAGGATTCTTTCGGAACGACCAGCACACGATCACGTCCGAAACCATTCGTTCGAAGTACGACGGCCGACTCATCATTGCACCCTGGGTGAGAAAGGTCACTGACGCACCCTGCCCATTCATGGTAGCGGTGGAGGACGAGTATGACGAGATGGATACGTGCATCGAACTTTACGCCACACCCATCCGCCATAAGAAGCCCGACCACCTCGCCCTGGAAACCGAAGACCGTCTCATGGCGCAGGACAACCACCTTCTCGGCATCATCCGCGACCTGTGGGACGACGGACTCACTGCCGACGCATTCCGCCTAGGACAGGAGATGCGTAAACGGAAGCGTGTCCAGTACGACATCGACGCCCTCGAGAGGAAGCACGCGGATGCTAACATGCGGATTCTCCAAATCCGACGGCGACTCGAGGCATCCTGTCTCGAGTCCCGCGTGCAGGCGGTCCACAACGCGCGGCAGCACTCAGTCAACCGCGTCACGCCCCTTATGCATCACTGGTCGAGCCGAATTTGGGCGGAAGAGGAGACGATATTAGCCAGACGCCTTGCGAGAGAGGGGCCGGCCGAGAGACCCGAAGGTACGAGCGATCACGATGTGGACTTCGGTACGCAGAACCAGGATTGAAGTCGGGGCGACTTCAGACGTAAGAGGGACGCAATGTCACAACTTGTACGATACTACGATACGTTTTTCTTTTTCTTCCTTATCTCCGCTGTACGATACGAGTTCCGTTCCGACTCCATGACTCGGGGACGCTTATCTTTCATTCGTCATACGACTCCTCCATACTTCTTGACGCGCCCCTTATGCCATTGGATTTCTTACTGTACTTCTACCTAGGAGACCCACCTTGAGTCCGTTCTGACTCGGTATGACTCGATTGTCACGGCCTGAGCCGGCGCGAGCGGAGCTGGCGAGGGCTGAGACGAGCGAGGTTCGGTAAGTCGGTCTCGATGTGAGCCGGTCCTCGATGGTGCACGCGAATGTGCACGAGATCCTGGGTAAGACGTGATGTCTTCGAATGGAGGCAATCGGCCTCCGGTATGTAGAAGTCAAAGACTGGAAACCTCGCGATACTTGGGCAGACAAGTCCCTCACGCGGAATCCCTGGTAACCTCGTCGATTGACAAAGGAGAACAGGCTTAAGGCCTTAGAGTACAACTACTACGCCTTAAGTACTACAAGAGAGCGGTTTACATAATGTCCTAGGATCGAGTCATACCGAGTCAGAACGGACTCAAGGTGGGTCTCCTAGGTAGAAGTACAGTAAGAAATCCAATGGCATAAGGGGCGCATCAAGAAGTATGGAGGAGTCGTATGACGAATGAAAGATAAGCGTCCCCGAGTCATGGAGTCGGAACGGAACTCGTATCGTACAGCGGAGATAAGGAAGAAAAAGAAAAACGTATCGTAGTATCGTACAAGTTGTGACATTGCGTCCCTCTTACGTCTGAAGTCGCCCCGACTTCAATCCTGGTTCTGCGTACCGAAGTCCACATCGTGATCGCTCGTACCTTCGGGTCTCTCGGCCGGCCCCTCTCTCGCAAGGCGTCTGGCTAATATCGTCTCCTCTTCCGCCCAAATTCGGCTCGACCAGTGATGCATAAGGGGCGTGACGCGGTTGACTGAGTGCTGCCGCGCGTTGTGGACCGCCTGCACGCGGGACTCGAGACAGGATGCCTCGAGTCGCCGTCAGATTTGGAGAATCCGCATGTTAGCATCCGCGTGCTTCCTCTCGAGGGCGTCGATGTCGTACTGGACACGCTTCCGTTTACGCATCTCCTGTCCTAGGCGGAATGCGTCGGCAGTGAGTCCGTCGTCCCACAGGTCGCGGATGATGCCGAGAAGGTGGTTGTCCTGCGCCATGAGACGGTCTTCGGTTTCCAGGGCGAGGTGGTCGGGCTTCTTATGGCGGATGGGTGTGGCGTAAAGTTCGATGCACGTATCCATCTCGTCATACTCGTCCTCCACCGCTACCATGAATGGGCAGGGTGCGTCAGTGACCTTTCTCACCCAGGGTGCAATGATGAGTCGGCCGTCGTACTTCGAACGAATGGTTTCGGACGTGATCGTGTGCTGGTCGTTCCGAAAGAATCCTTCTGCAAGAAGGTCGCGAGGGAGTCGGGGGTTCTTCAGTCGAAGCGCCTGGTAGGCGTTGTCCGCTAGCCGAGTAAGGACCATCATGAGCTCCTCGCTGAGCTCCGCAATCATGCCTTTCCGATAGTCCGTCGTTAGGGCGTACTAGCGCTCCGAGGAGCAGTCGTCGATCCGTTCGTAGAACCGTTTGGACAACTGGGCTTTTATGTCGGTTAGACGAACCGACTTCAAATCCCAGTTGAACTCCGTATTCTCGAACGTCGCGGTGATGAGATGATCGAGATAATCCTGGTTGCGTCCTTTGACGCGCTTTCTCTCGCTTTCTTCTTCGTCCAGGTCTATGATTGTGTTTCCGACAACGACGTGAGTAGGTCCAACAGGTGTGCCGTTCCTCGGCAAGGTGGAAGCGGGAACAAACTGTGCGAGAATGGTGGCCGCTCCTTCGACCCGAGGGTTCGCTGGTTCCGCCTCTACAGTGACGGGTTCTACCTTCGGACTCGAAGGAGCGATGTCGCTGACTGATGCTGTGCGGATGGGAACGGGTATCGGAATGCGTACCCCCTCGGTCGTCATGATGGTTTCTTCAAAGAAGGTAGGGGGCGTCGGCGCACGCGAGCTGGCGATAGAGTCTGTGTCGGTGCAGAGGTATTCGATGTTCGGGATGGGGCGAGGAGCCGGAGAGGATGATTCGATGGAGGAGACGGAGGAAGTGTTGGTAGGAACGGGAGACATGGTAGGAGTAGGGAGTGGAGATGGGTAAGAGGTGGAATAGAACGTTGTGATCGCTAGAGTGACTGAAGTCGCTGAGGAGGAGGATGGAAATTACCCTCCTCTTATAGTCAGCGTCGACCTCGGCGCTTAGATGCAGCATCGGATGTCGGTCCTGGGGCGTCCGGGTGTTCCATGTGGTACGCGGTCACCAGGTCGTCCGCATTGGTGTCAGAAGCTGCGACCCACTCGTTATCGGAGTCTGGGTAGCCCTTCCATTTCACGAGGTACTGCAGCTGTCGGCGGAAGAATCGAGAGTTCCTGATGGATTCCACTTCGTATTCCTCTTCCCCTTCGATAAGATCAGGTGGTGGACAGGGGAAGTTCTTACCGTGTTCTCGTGTCTCACGATAAGGGAGAAGACGGGACACGTGAAACATATCATGGATCTTCATCGATGGAGGGAGTTCCAGCTGGAACGTCACGGGGGATAATTTCCGTATAATACGGAACGGACCGTGGCGTCGAGGGGCCAGTTTCAGCGTTGGATATGCTGTTGGTAGGTGAGTCCCCTCGAGCCACACAAGGTCCCCTTCTTCCATCGTAGGCAGCTGACCTCCTGCCTTCCGCTTCATCATGTCGGCTGTCCATTCTAGGGCTTCTCGCGCGGCGAGGTGGTGACTGCGCAGCAGTTCAAGTCTATCAGTGATTCGGGGTATAGATGAGGCCGTTCCTATCGGCCAATCAGAGTGAGGGCGATAACCCATCAGGGTTTCGAATGGGGATAGCTTCGTCGCAGAGCTCTTCCAGGAGTTATGCGAGAATTCGGCGAAGGGAAGCCAGTCAGCCCAGTCATCTTGCCTGCTGTTTACCCAAAACCTGAGGTACTGTTCGAGCTGTTGGTTAACGCGCTCGGTCTGTCCGTCAGTTTGGGGATGGTAGGCCGTCGAAATGTTTTGGCTAATGCCGAGACGTCGGCATAGTTCGCGAGTGAAAGAGGATGCGAAGCGAGGGTCACGGTCAGAGATGATGCGGCGAGGTAGTCCAAAGCGGCGGTAGATGTTATCCAGGTAGAGTTTCGCCACTCCTTCGGCGGTGATCGTTTCACTGCAGGGTATGAATACTGCCCCTTTCGTGCAGTCGTGGTCAACGACCACTAGAATCGAGTCAAAGCCGCGGGACATCGGGAGTTTGACGATAAAGTCCATGGATACTGTCTGGAAAGGTCCGGCATCCGGGTCGGCATAGATTGTCAGGACTCACTCGCGGAGTGCGCGCAGAGAGGATAGCAAGTATTTGGAGAGCGTCAAGGGGGTAGAGCAGAAGATGAGCTGCGATAGCAGGAGCGGAGAGGGAACACACTAACAGTGCTAGATTGCAGTGCTAGGTACAGATGAGAGTGCCACAGATGGACAGTCTGAGGACCACTGGGCGATACATGGGGGTCTTATATACTACTGGAGACCCCCCAGACGAATCTGGTCTAATTACTGATGGGGATTCCAGAGGGGATTCCCCATAACCTCTCCTCTCTGATACGCTTCTTAGATTCCATCGCAGAGTGGGGCTTGAGGCCCCATGGAGTTCTTGATGATCAGAGTCCCAAAGAGGACGCGTGAAGCGTTTCATCTTGATCAAGGTTCTGGTTACTTTGGGATGAGTGATATGGCCATTCTGAGAGATCCCTAGCCCGGGATCTTGGGGGTATTCCAGGGTTAATTGGCCATTAGGGAGTAGGGCGAGGAATGGGGGTAAAGGGTCACGTGATGCATTTCGACTTGTAGTCGCAATGTGAGTGGTACGCGTCGCATTGTGAGCGACGCGTAGGGTGTTTACTGGTAGGGCTGGGTTTGCTCTAGTGTTCTGAGCAGTTCGACCTCCTTGATGCCCTAGTGTTCGTGACATAGATCGGCATGAGCTCCGGTTTCTGCCTATTGGTTCGGACTTTCAACGCCTGACAGTCAGCGCATCCATTAACGTAGCTCTTGACGAACTCGTTAAGACCTGGCCAGTCCCACTGGCGTCTTATCAGCTCCTGGGTATTCGTTATACCGGGATGTCCGGCGGAGGGGGTGTCATGATGGGCGCGAACGATATCGCGTCTGAGTGTTTCGTCAGTGTCAGCTGGTATCCAGAGTTGGCCCTTCTCGGTGCGCCACCATCCGTCAGACTGTTTCGTACATCCAGTCGGCGCCCTTGTCTTATCACCCCATAGTTGGGCGACTCGGACACGGTCTTCGAGCGACGGTGTTCCTGTGAGGAATGTCGAGTTAACGAAGACGTCGGGGGAAGTATGGCTATCTCCTCGTGCTCGATAGAGCCATCGTCGTGATCGGGTCGTCGGGAGAGGGCGTCGGCAGGGGTATTCTGTTTGCCAGGGACGTGTTGGATAACGTAGTGGAATTCAGCAAGGTCTTCGTGCCACCGCGACTGGCGATGCGAAACCTTTCGAGTGTCCTTAAAGAATAATAAGTTACGATGGTCCGTGAGTATCGTAATAGGGTATTTGGCTCCTGCTAAGTAATGGCGCCATTCCTTCAGCGCCTTGATGATAGCTAAGAGTTCGCGATCGTACACATCGTATCGTTGTTCGACTGGAGCGAAAGAGTGGGAATAGTATGCAATAGGGTGTCGTCGTCCATCGACACCCTTTTGAGAAAGTACTGCACCACAAGCGAAAGATGAAGCGTCTGTTTCAAGGAAGAACGGTTTATCGTGATCGACGTGAATGAGTACAGGGTTCGATAAGAACGCGTCCTTGAGTCGTTTGTAAGCGGTCTGGCATTCATCAGTCCAAAGGAACGGGGTATCGTTTTTCGTAAGCGTATTCAAAGGTCGTGCGATCTTACCGAAGTCCCTAATGAAACGGCGATAGAAGTTCCCGAACCCAAGGAACGCTCGTACCTGCTTAACGGTTTTTGGAACGGGCCAGTTCCTGATACCGTCGAGCTTTACGGGGTCCATCTCGATCTGGTTGCCGTTTAGGATCATGCCAAGGTAGTCCACCTTCGTGCTCTCGAAGGTGCATTTCTCCGGTTTTAGGTAAAGGTCGTTGTCGAGGAGTTTCTGGAGAACTCGTTCAACCATGCTCCTGTGAAGATTGATGTCGTCGGGGGTCGCGATAAGGATATCGTCCATGTAGATGAACACAAGACCTGAGTCGATCTCGTCTTTGAACAACTCGTTCATCATGGTCTGGAACGTGGATGGGGAGTTCGTGAGTCCGAAGTACATGACCATGGGTTCGAAGAAGCCGCGGTTCGTTTTGAACGCTGCTTTCCATTGGTCGCCTTCTTTGATACGGATATTGTTATATCCCCATCGTACGTCGAACTTGGTGTAGAGTCGGGCGGTCTGGAGTTTATGAAGTATCTCCTCTATGAGCGGGAGGGGATAGTGGTTTTTCACGGTGTAGGTGTTTAGCTGTCGGTAGTCCTGCACCGGTCGAAGTTTTCCATCCTTCTTTTTAACAAAGAAGAAGGGAGAGGCGTATGGTGAATTCGATGGTCAAATATACCCCTTCTTCAGATGTTCGTCTAAGAAGGACTCAAGAGCCGTCTGTTCGGAGGGGGAGAGTGGGTATATTTTACAAGGGAGTGAGGTTGGCGCATCTTCCTTTAGGTCAATGGGATGATCCCATGGCCTTGACTCAGGGAATCTCTGCGCCGCTTCCTCGCTAAACACCTTGTGGAAGCGTCGGAAATGTGGGGGAATGGGATCGGTCTCGACTTTGTTCGGGTCTATAGCGGCTTCCGCAAGCTGCTGCGCCTGGGTAACTCGGAAGAGGCGAACCTCGTCAACAAGTTCTGGCGGAGAGCCGAAATAGATTTCGTCGCCTGGCTCTATATCCAGGGGTTCTACTCCCGCAAGGTAGAGTCGTAAGTGGGAGCGTGCCTCCTCTTCCCATTCTCTCAGGGAACGGATATTTGATACGCATGCTCCTGCTCTGAACATCGTCGGTGTAGGTTTCCATGAAGATGCATCTGACGTGGAGAGGGTGATAGGATGAAAGTTATCGGCTACTCGGCGTTCCCCCCATAGAATCGGGGGTTGGAACAATCGTAGCCAGGGAAATCCGAGGATGATGCGTTCTCCTCCGATGCTAGAAATGTAGAAGCGCTGGGAATGTGATTTTCCTCCAGCTGATACGTCGAATTCGGTGTAGTGCGTAATATCACCGGATCGATTTCGGGTTCCGTCCGCGTTTCGGATGATACGGGGATGAAGAAGTCGTTTGACTTGAAGGCCGTGTTGTTTTACGACCTTCCAGTCGATGATATTGTCGGTGGCCCCGCTATCGACCAGGCTTTGTCGTCGATCCTTTTATGTGCACTTCGGATGTAAAGGGGAACTCTGATTGCATTCTCGGCATAGGAGAGTCGTACTAGTACATCGGTGCTGAAGACGGCTC
>WTXD01000316.1:0-12617 GCA_022496205.1 Gloeopeniophorella convolvens | reverse complement strand
TGATGCCATGGTATGCATCTCCCATCTCTTTTCTGGTATTAGGAGTGCTGATATACCTGCGTGGCAGGGTACCACCGGAAGAGGGGCACGCAGACGTATCCTTCTGGTATGCCATGTGAGTAATTATGCCTAACTCGAGTAGAATTGGTGGGTCTAACTCGTACTGTGCGAATAGGTATTGCGTCGTGGGCATAGCCCTACTCCTTGTACGTATCCGTTCAACCTGCTACGTTTCGATCTGACTAACACTGCCTTCGCCAAGCTCTGCGCCGTGTACTATTACGTATGGATTGTCCTGCTGCCAAAGATTGGCGGGTACGCCATCATAGAGGAGGTCGTAGAACTGGACGGCGGGGCGCTCACGTCGCGACTAGTGAGAAAGTACAGCACCCAGAGTGAGGAGGAGCGCCCGCTGCTGGTGACTCAGGATGATACATAGACTAAAGTGTGCGTCGTGTACTATGTGGAGATACTATATCATAGCACTGTGATTGTATTGGACTATTGATAGAGCATATAGAACAGAATACGCAGCCTTGTTTTGAATTACATAAGAGACCATAGGATAAGGGTATGCAAAAGGTGTTGTTTCGGAGGATAGTGAGAGGCGAAGCCATTATGCGGATCCGAGAATCCTGCTGAGACCCCGTTTCTCCTGTGATGACGCAAGTCCCATCAGGGCACAGTTGACAAGGTGATGCAAGCCAGGAACTCACATCGCCGACGAGACCTTTCACCTTGAGCACGCGCTCTCTGTCGTCCATTTGTTTGTACGCCCTGAGGCGCTCGACCTCCTCCATCTTCTCTCGAGCATCTCGGTCGTCTCACGCGCGTGCCTGCGGCTTGCCTCCAGAGCCTCCTCGGCGGAGCGCAGGCTCGTTTGCTCGCGTTCGTTGACGTTGCGCGCAGCAAGCAGATCCATCTCGGCCTTATGTGCGTCGCTGAGCGCGCGCGAATGCTTCGAATGAGACGTAGATTCCTCCTGTAATAGATTGAGAAACGGAATGCTTGGTCAAAAGCAGACGCTAGCGCACCTTGATGGATGCCTTTTGCATTTTCTGAAGTTCTGCCAGTTCCTTCATGGCGACCTGCAGAGCGGCCTTCTCGGCCTTGCCCTCGCTCCGCACGACCTTGGACAACTTACGACCGAGACCGTCTGCGCTCAGAGTATCAGCATTCTACCCCACGAACGATGTAATGGTCGTGCATACGTTCTTCTTTGTGGATCACCGCCCTGTCTTTCGCCGCCAGCTCGTTCTCCGCGCTCGCCATGCGCTCATGGACCATCGGGTGCACGTCAGGAGGCTCGGAAGTGGCAGTCGCCGCGCCGTTGGCGAACGTGCTCCCTTGCAAGTTGTCCGCCGGGACACTGCGATTCGAGCGCCGGGACACGACGGAGCCCGAGCGCCGGGCGCGAGTCCCGGACTTGGTCTCGGCCCCGTTGCTCGCAGCGATGACGGCGCTGTTGGGGCCGGGCGGCGCGCCATCCGACAGCTCGCGGGATGGCTCACGGGAGCCTCGGCTGTGTTTCTGAGAATAGGCTTCGAATCTGGGCTAGGCGTCCTGACGCGGACAGGGGCGACGGGGGAGCCTCCTGTGGCGGCAGGTTTGCCTGCGATGACGGGGTGCTGTGGAGGCTGCGGGGGGAGACTTGGGGACGACCGGGGGGGCTGAGCACCACCAAAGTCTTGCTGGGTCGCAAGCGGGGACCGAGGCGCGACCCTCGAGGACCGGGCCCTGTCGGCAACCCCAGGGGAGTTGTGCGTGGCGTCAGCTCCAGGCCCGCCCTGCGGGCCGTTGCTCAGAGGCTGATCTCGCATGCCAGGGGACTCGCGGCGGGGAGACGAGAAGGAGGTGTCAGGAGACGGCCCTCCAGGGAACTCTGTTTCAGATAGACTGGCTGTAGATTCATTGGTAGGATCGGGGTTAGGTCCGGACTTGCGATCGCTCGAGAAGAAATTGAACATGTGTCGCAGCTTCTGCTCTGGTTTTATGGGGAGGGGAGTGTGAAGATAAGAAGGCGGATGGAGGTGGAGGTGAGCGGAGCACGCCCGATTTTATAGTTGGGCTCGAGGTGGCTTTGGGCTGGGCTGGGCAGCGCTGACGAGCGGATCCATCTTGACTTGCTCAGGCGATCGCCCAATGACATCATTACCTGCGCCAGTCCGTTTGTTGACCCGGTGTCCGCCGACTGTTTACTCTCCATTTACTCTGAGGCACACCAGCGAGGGCCGAGAATATATCCAGTGTTGCAAAGCGTCGGCCAAGGTTGTGCGTTACGTACATTCTATATGTCCCCAAACACATCTCTCTCTTCATCGACCAGGACTACTGAGTGATCAGGATACAGTGCCTTTATGACCTCACGCTCTTGCCACTTCTTCTCTGAGGGCGAAAGGGACGCGACGGGCTCGAGGGTATATTCTACGCTCAGCGCGGATAGCGCGCCACCATAGGCATGAGAGATACCTTAGACACCTATCAGTGCGCTAACCCGCAAGATATGACATCGAACACTTACCAGTATCGATAATGATGATCTTTCCGTCACAACGCGATACGATTTTCTACGTAGACGTTCGCTTTTATCTTAGGCCCGGGTAAAGCATCACAACGCACCTCAAAGTCCGGAGTGTGACCCATTATCATCCTTCTCGTGCCAGTCTTTTCCAGCACGGCGCCGACCTCTCTACACACCTTGGTCTCGCCGTTCAATGCCCATCCACGGTACCAGAGAGGGCCATCTGATTCGTAGAGTGCGTGCTCTTCGCGCGTCGCGCTAGGAGGGATTCCGGGATACTTGTGTGGCGGGTGCGGCGGCGGTTGAACACGATGCTGCAGCTTTCGCAGGAGCGAGTGTCCAATATTGTTGATATTCGAAGGGAACGGTGTGAGTTGCGGGTACGCAGGGGAGAGCCCGCCGTGCACGAAAGAGTAGGCGGCATGTGAGAGCGGTGAGGACAGCTTACTGGCTTCCGCGCCAGAGGGAGGAGGAAAGTCGTCGTTTGGCGCGCCGAGTGAGGGATGGAGGGGAAGGCGAGAAGTCGTCGTATAGTTTGCGGCCCAGGCGCGTCCGACTCGGCCGGTCGAGAGTACTGCCTGCCGCTCTTCGACACCGCCAAAGGTCTTGATTTCGCTCTCGTGGACATATCTGTCTTATAATTTAAGATGGATTCGATCACTGAAGGTAGTGTACAAACCTCCAGTCGCCTGTGCACAAGAGTCAGCTATGGCCAGAGTCGATATGCGATAGTCCGGGCAAAGCGGCGCTCACCAATGGCATTCATCCACTCATGATTCCCAAGATGGGAGAGAACACGCCCACCGACGCCGTACGCCTGCGAGCGCAGGTCTTCCATCCAGTCGAACAGTTTGATAGTGTCGTCGCCTCTACATTCCCGGATTCAACGTGCGGCCACGCAGCAGTACGGAGCACGTACCGATCAATGATGTCTCCGGTCTGCACAAAGACGTCTACTTGGCCAGACCACTTTCCGTGCGAGTCTACAACATGTGCCATCTCTAGGACCTTCTGAGCATTCCCAATGTCTCCATGCAGGTCTCCAACTGCGACGATCCTGGTCGAGCGTGGTATACGATCATGAGGGGTTTCTTGGGGTATATGCTGGGACTCGTCAACGCTGCGAGAGTATAGGAATAGAACAATGATGACCGCGAGGCATATGAAGCCAATCGCCGAGGCACGGCTAGGACGGAGTGGCATGTCGCGAAGCCGTGGCCAAGGCGCTCAGGTTCGGGAACGGCGAAACATCAATTCGACAATTGCGGTCCGTCGTTCCGCGGCTCAGCGTTCATTCGGCGCTCGACTCGAGCCCTTACATAGTGCTTCGATTCCACCTCTTCTGCAGCATGGAAGCAATCTTATCGAGTAGCTCTTGCTACTTGATCAGGATTGCTGTTGGAACGCATTGCTGATCAGGCCAATTCCATTCGATGCCTCGACGTGCAGCACCCAATCGAGGATTGGAATGCGTGAGGATGGTATGTACTTAATGCGAGATGCTCTCAGACTCCGGGCTTGTCCTCCTTTCCCCCTCCCCTACTTGCCTATGGTGCCAGCTCTCGTCGCTCGACGCTGAATCCCATCCCTCAGTATCAATCCATTGCCTCAACACACACATCATCTATATGAGCACACTGTTGTACGTGCCTACGCCTGTTTCATCATAACCCAAGGCTAACAAAAATGTATGCATTAACTGGGAATCGAACCCAGGGCGGGTCGAAGTTAGTACTATTAGGGTAGTGACTACGCGGTCACGTGACCCATAAAGTGGCAACGACCCAGGTTACCACTACCCATTAATGCATGTTGAAATTATGCTTATACTGCCCTAGGACGTGCAGAAATCGCATTTTGAGTGGAGAGACGCCGAATCCGAAGTTGGTGCTGCGCCGCTCCCTCCTGCATTTCTCAGCACTCTCCTGTCTTATGACCAATCGTTCGTCACGGAAGCCTACGATGGATAAGCCATACCGGGTTTATTCTCGGGGACGGCATGCTTAAAGGCAGCCACCGCCTGGCGCAACTGATCCCAGTGCGCTCTGTCGCAAGTCTCTCTCACAAGATGCCCATTCCATTCCCACCCGCTGGATACACCGAGAACGCCCAGAGGCGCGTCCGCGTCTTGTTTGGCGGAGAGTATATCGTCGACACGCGCAAGGCCAAGCTAGTGTGAGTGGGGCGTGACGTTCTCGATGGCTCTGACTCACTGGGGTCTGGCAGCTGGGAACACTCGTACTTTCCCTACTACTACTTTCACAAGTCTGACGTCCCCGAGGAGTTCCTGCGCAACCCCAAGCAGGGTGACAAGTTGACGACTTTTGATCTTACGGTGGCGGACCGCACGGCAGAAGCTGCTGTGATTGTTCACACCGAAGGGGACCTGAAGGACTTCGTCAAGGTGACGTTCGACAAGGCGGATGCTTGGCTGGAAGAGGATGAGGAGTTTTACTATCACCCCAAGGATCCCTACAAGGTGGGTGGATTTGACGGTGAGACTAGGGCTAAGGCTGACAGTCGGAATGCACAGCGAGTGGATGTGCAACAGTCCTCACGCCATGTCCGCGTCGAGATTGATGGTGTCGAGGTGGCCAACACGACCAAGCCGCGCCTCTTGTTTGAGACGGGTCTTCCCGTACGAACGTACATACCCAAGAGCGACGTGCGCCTCGACTTGTTTACCCAGTCCAAGTTGACGACTGGCTGCCCTTACAAGGTACGCGTCCCTCTGTTCATTGGCGAGCTCAGGGATTGACTCCATGCTACAGGGGATTGCGAATTATTACGACGTCAATCTACCATCGGGGAAGAAGGAAGGCCTCGTGTGGTGGTACCGCGCGCCAATTCCAGAGTGCTCGGAAATCAAGGGCCTTGTCGCATTCTACGATGAAAAGGTGGACGTGTTCCTGGACGGCATCAAGGTGGAAAGGCCAAGAAAGGCTTGACTCGGTAACATTGTCGGTTGTAGGATGTAAGACCTGTATCCGGCTTTCCATACTACTTTGAATGACAACGGGGTGACCACCGACCTCTCGGCTCGAGTCATTCATCATTGAGACTAGCAGGCTTTGTCGTATATTGATTCCGCCCGTCGGATTGAATCAGCACCTAAATTCAAAATGCCATCCAAGCAAGCTACGCTCCAGCAACAGAATCAAGCATGCGACTCTTGGACACGGTTGCGTTTGTCTGGCTACCTTGCTGGCTGGCCGCCCCAGCCTTCGCCGTCCTAGATTCTTCCGGCCCATCGTCCGCTATCGGACAACCGTGCCTAGTCACGGCTAACCACCTCGATCCTGGTACACGAAAGTTCGAAAGCGACTGCGACGCGCAGACGTTCTGTTCGGGATCCACGAATGGGACATGCGTTCCCCGTCAATGCCGTCGTGAAGAATATCCGTTTGGCTACCGCATGGGCCAGACACCGCCAGCGCTGTGCCCCGCGGGGACCTTTTGCCCGGACGAGGGTGATACCTGTCGCCCACTCGCGGCAGTTGGCCAGCCCTGTCAATTTAACCGCGATGACCAGTGCGAGCCCCCAAACACTCCAGAGTTGGCCGACTATCACAATTTCAATGGCTCCATCTGTCTGCGTTCTCTTTGCACGTGCGTACCGCCTTGTCTGTTTCCAGGAAAGTGCTGACCTCGGCCACTTCAAGGTACGCCAACGCGTCTGAAACTCAGCCTTGCGTATTTGAGGTCAGCACTTATGCCGACGTCGACGCTGCTGGCGTCGGATATACAAACACCATCACGCGCGACAATTGCCAGACGGCACGCTTCTTTTGCAACACGGCAACAAACATGTGCGAGTCGCTACGAACGGTCGGGCAGCCATGTCAGTACCATCGAGACTGTCGGTCGGTGAGTACAGTATCGTTCAAATGATAGGCAGAGTCTAAGACGGGAGCCAGTACAATTGTCTTCAGAACGTATGTGCCAACGCGCCTGAAGAGCCGTTCGATGTCGTGCTGTGGCAGTACGCAACCACGACTCTAGCCATTGTTCTTGGTAAGTATCCATCCTATGCGACAGAGTCAAGCATTCACGGCCGACCGGTAGCCATGGCCTCGACATGCGCCATGCTGACATTGATGCACCGACGGCATCGCTTGAAGCACTACCAGGAAATTCGTGACTACTGCGACGAGCAGATGAGGTGAGCCTCTAATCGTGCAAATCAGCAACGATCCTGATTCCAGCTGGGCTAGGCTCCGACAATCAGTCTTTGGGTTGAGAGCACAAGCAAGCTTGATGAGAGACAGTTTTACCAAGAAGAGATAATCAGCTCGGGTTGATTATAAGGGACGCCTTGAAGCCCACCACATAGCCCGAGGGATTGGTACATGAGCGGGCTATAGCACTAGCATAGTACAGGTCAATCAGAAGAGTGTGGATTCTCGATGGCAACTTCGGCGCTCAGGCGGGATATCTCAGAAAAAGCGGCCTTGAGGAGCTCGAGGTTCGAGTCGAGAGATTCGGCCCTTGATCTCATCTAGTGAAAAAGGGTCAGATATCCTCGCGATAGTCGCGGGGGATCTACCCACAGCCGATATAGTGTCCGTGGCATCAATGAGCTCGTGGTGGTGGTTGTAGACGAGGGATTGGCGTTCGCCATCCAGTTGTCTCATTTCTGAGAGATGATGGGTTAGGGCGAATTGTCCTGATATATGCGCTCTCATACCCGTCAAAAGTTCGTTCTCTTTCTTTAAGAGGGTCGTGAGTGACGCTGTAGTGATAAGTTGGTCGTAGTATGCCTTTGCGTCGAAAGCAGGAGAGTCTAGGGCTTCGTCAGCGTCGCGTCAAACGGTAACACGCTCGCATGCTCGCCTAGGTCCATTGGGTCCATGGGACGGCCGGTAGGCGTCGGAAGTCCAACATTCAGGCCATAGTGCTTCCTCAGGAGGTCTCTTGCCCTTGTCTTTGAGCGCTCCAGAGGAGGCGTCCCGGGTGAAGCTACGGGGCTCGCAACATGCCGCGGGGATGAAGCGGTGATAGTGGCCGATGTCTGTGCGCTTGAGGGTTGAGATTGGGACGGAGAGGACGAACGTAAAGGTGACGGAAGAGCTTTGTTCGAGGATTTTGGTCGGGGCGGTGTGCTTGGAGAAGAGGTGGAAGGGACAGACATGACGGTCAGTACGGCCTGCCGGGGCCGAGTTCCGGAAGAGAAGGAGAGTCATGTGACGCTCCCGGACGCGTCGCGACCACGCGCCACGACAGGCCACGACTTGACTGCCTGCCTGCCAATTCCGTCCAGCTCTCGTCCCACCCCCATCACCACCTCAAAGACCACCAACAGACCATTATGAGTCCGCGCGATGACTGGATAATTGAGGACAGCGAGGAGGAGGACCAGCTGGACAAGTCAGAGCCAAACCATCGCCCAGCCACCTCAGGAATCCTCCAGGTTCAGGGTGCGCATGCGCACTTTGCTCGCTTAGGCGCACGTCGTTGACGTACTCGCCCTCGTGCCCCCTTCAGAGGATCGCATATCTAGCATACAGGCGTTTACCTCGATTATCATTGATAAGACTCTGGAGCCTTCACGCATCTCTACCGTCGACACCACTGGTCATATACCTGCTCAGACAATGTCAGCCATTTCATCTTTCCCGCCTCTCCCTCAAGCAGATGTTTCCAATATATCTAAGGCTTCCACTGGCCCCAGCTCCAGGCCTCGTCCGCGACCCATTTTCAATCGCTCAGGTACTGATTCCATCGCCAACACATCTGTCAGCGACCCTGTGCTCCTCCGCACACCGATCTCAGACCGAGCACCGCAACCTATCATCGCGGCAGATTCAGAGCCACTGCGTGCTGTACCTCGCATGAGCCCTCCAGCACCTGCTATCGAAGACTTCTCTCTTGACATCGCCGAGCGTACCAAGATGCGCTCCCGCAAAGCCGCGAGGCAGCCCGTACAGTACATCGAAGAAGTCATTGACATCACGGACGACGAACTTCTCTTGCCGCCTGTGCAGAAACCGAAGCCCAAACCAAGACCGCGCCCCGTTAAGCCCGTCCAACCGCTTCCATATGACTTGCATCCGCCGTCCGATCCCATGACGGTTCCTATACCAAGCTCGAGCCTGCCTTTGCCTCCTTCAGACCCTTTCCCTGCGAGCACGATTATCAACTCAAGTCCTCCACGTCAACCCCCACTTGACGAATCACTGATCGTACCCGGATCGTCACCTGAGGGTAGCCCGATGCGCGAGAAGAAGCGGAAGCGCGCAGCGCGCCTCGAGTCGCCAGTAGACGAGTCGTCAATCGAGAATCGTCTCTTCGTCACGAGGACCAACATGTCACCGCCACCTCCACCTCCGATCTTTGCAGGGCCTTCCACTGCCACCTCTGGTGCTGGACTGGATAAGGACCTGGACTTTGAAGTGCCAGAGAGTGACGACGAGTACGGAGCGGAGAAGCCTGCTAAGAAACCCAAGAAGCCGAAGAAAACAAAAAAAAGTGACGATGTCTTGAGCGACAAACCAACAAAGGGCAAACGTAAGTCTACAAAGAAGAGCATCGTCGAAGTAGTCATCATGTCTCCGCGCAAGAAGAAGAACAGGAGCAGAGCTGCGGCGAGCAGCGACGCTGGTCTGGAGGAAGATATCTCTGAGCGCAACAACGATCGCCTGCCGTCATCGTCCCGTGCAAAGGCACCACGGGCTGGCGACGACGACGACGACGTGTTTATGTCCCAACTAACATCCGATGACGATGAGCTGGTGCTTGCTCCCAAACGGAAGAATACGAATAAGCCACCAGCTCCGTCGAAGGCCGATAAGGGCAAGCAGAAAGCATTGGAACCTCAAATTGAGGATGATGATGTCTTCATGGAACGGAAGTCCGGCGACGAAAGAAACGCTGCGGATCGAGAAGACGACGAGGACGATGGGTGGGTCGGGCGCCGGAAATCCAGGTCTCGTTCTATTGAACCTCACGTACCGCTCAAGGTAGGCTCAGCCACTACCTGAATCGGACCTCTTCACTGACCGGCTCGGCAGGAGAATGTGCAGCCAAGCACCCTCGTCAAGGGTGATGACCCACCAAAGTTGAGCCCATCGAGAGAGACGCCCGGCGGCGGCAAGCCGCGCCATTTCCTCGGCCGAATGGACCGTAATTCCACCATGAAAGACATTATTCGTCGGGCGTCATCGCACACAGGCTCCCCATTCGCTGCTACGCCTCCGGCTGCTTCTGCCTCTCCGCTGGTCAAAATGGGCAGGTCGGCGCTGCGCCGCATCGCGCCTCTGCATCCCAATCGGCGCACTCCTCCGCCACCCCCACCACGACCCCCAGCGCCGAAGAAGAGCAAGAAGATGCTCGAGCTGGAAGAGAAATGGGAGACGGAGCTGGAAGATGAAGTGGAAGGGTGGTATGCCCTAACTGACGAGGAGAGACAGCAGCTAAGGGTTGCAAAAAGAAATAAAGAACTGGGTTATGACGATTAGATCTGCATCTCGAATTTGGCCTTATGCTACGGTGCGACTCCCCATGGACTTTCTTGCAAGTATAGTACTCCACAGCTGACTCATTGGGGGAGTTTGGGCATGTAATTCATTCAGGATTCTACACTGCAACTGAAAAGTACTGGTATGCTGTGCGGACCGCTTGCCACAGCCGATTACTATGCTTAACCGGGATATGCACACGACTGGGATATGCACATTTCGGAAAGATCGGCCTCGCGCACAACAATTACTGCATATAATCTCTTCAATCTTTTATATAATGAATATGTTGATATATTCTACATGGTTGTCAAGTTTGGAGTTGATTGAGCGACTGGATGGTGCTGCAGAAAATCGTGATTCCGGGACACTGATGTGCACGGCCATCAATCCTCCAGGAACAGGAGAACCAATAGCTTACATGCCACGAAACTTGGTGTACATAACACACTGATACATATATACTATACCTGCGCTTTCTGTGTCATTTACATGGGCAGATTACTATGTGCGAGAGGCTTTCCTCCGGAGGGGCTCTGAGCGTGACAGAGCAGATTTAAGCTCCGCCACCGGAGCGCGTGAACGACGCGTTGCGCGAATGTGCATCAGTGGGTTCTGGTCCATGATAAGATTGGATCTATGATCCCGGCAAGCGTGACAATCCGTGACAAGCGCACCTCTTGCGGGCACTTTTGCCTCGACTTCGGCTTCGTCCTGGCACACTCAGATCGCAACAAAAAAAATTCAAAATCTGTGGGTACATAGAAAACATATCAGAGAATACATATACGAAATTTCAAGGGATTCCATGAGGGATAAACTCAAGAGGACGGGGATATGCACATTTGTGTGCATATCCCGGTTAAGCATAGTATGTCCAACTCATACGACAACGACGATGCGGCTGCGGCGATACGCGACGCCAGTCCGATCTGTGCGACACCAAGCGCGAGGCTGGCGAGCAGGACGGAGGGAAGGCTACGAAACCGGGAGCATATTACAGTCAAACCTGTCATAACCCATACCACCTTTTCGAACGCTGGAACTGCAGGTCATTACAGGTCATGGTTTATTGCGGGATATGGGTTCTGAGGGGCACTCGTGGGCCCAATCCTGCGTCTCCATGGGCCGAAAGCCCTGAGGATCATGGTGGAAAATGTGCTTTTATGGGTATGGGTTATGACAGGTTTGACTGTAGCAATGTCAGGTGGCGCACGTGCATGTGGATAAGGGTCGATTGCCGCCGGCCGGACGTTGTGACGAACGTTCGTCACGATCAGGCTATGATCGAAAGGCGGATCGCACCGGCGTCGACCAGCCACCATCATCAGTCTTAGATGCACAAAACCTATGCCCTCTGGCTCGGGATGTCCCTGCGCCATATGAAACACTACAAGACAAGGCCACCGTCATCTACATCCTACACACGCATATGAGTTATACTGCACAGCCAGGGGAGCCGGGATGTAACTCACGGGCGGCAGCCTCGCCGCGGAAACACAGTGCTCGTCTGTGAGCAACCCTGGATCGAGAGAACTGTGCGGAACCATGGGGCGAGTATCCTTCTTGAGACCACTTTCCCGACGGTGCATCTACACAGGGCTAATGACGGGATGGACTCAGACCTATGGCACGAAGTTGACTGCAGAAGGTATGGAAGAGCGTTGCCATCGTGGCAGGGCGAGCTGAATCATGGGGAGTGGCCCAAGTCCGAAAGCCTACAAGATGACTACATACAACCGCCATTGGGTTGACCATCTGAATCAGGCGCAATCTCGCCAACACCAACTGTACAGTAAGTATCTAGTCCTCGCGTACGTACCAGTCCCATCCCACCTGTCAGTCGTTCGTAGCGTACGATTTATCGAGGTTTAAATATCAATATTCGTAGTCGCTCTTGCCTGGTCTTGCCCCAGACAATGAGTATTAGGACAGGACGCGCGGCCACAAGACTTCTAAACCGGCTCTCCAGCTCCGCGCTCTCTGCGACCTGGCGTTCACTGGGCCTGCTCCTCCCGACCGGCGATCGCTCTCGCCGACCAAAGCCACGTAAATAAAACTGAGATAGATTGCTGGACGACGGGACGAATTGCGTATAACATGTGCTGTGAAAGAGATAGGTGGGGAAAGATTAGGAATGAAACTACATCTCTAAATACGCGATGGGGTCCACGAATGCGATAGGAATTATTGGCGTGCACACAATGTTGAGACACAGACACCGCAAGAACCAAAGAAAAGAACGGCAAAGTCCAGCTGCAAGACAGGAAAGAGACAGAAAATGCGGCGCGATCCAGGCTTCACTCCTCCGCCATCTCGGACAGCCGCAGGTGACGTTCGTCAGCAGCGCGACGAGCAGCACCGCGCAGAGCACCGTCGGGCCGTACTTGTCGTAGTAGATGCCCTCGGCGCGGCGCCGGCGCAGCTGCAGCGCGCGGTAGACGAAGATCACAGCCGAGTAGACGATCGCGAGCAGCGCCGCGATCGTGAAGAGCGCCGCGCTCAGCAGCCCGTGCGAGTCGCCCGGCGGGACGAAATTCAGCAGCGTCGTCGCGATCGCGCCTATGTAGATGGCGAAGTGCAGCCATTTCTGTGCAGTGTTTGGTGGCTGGGTGAGTAAGCGGGCGGGAATGCGGGCA
>WTXD01000315.1:0-12647 GCA_022496205.1 Gloeopeniophorella convolvens | reverse complement strand
TTGCTGATGAGCACTTCGCCGCCGTCTGGGAATGGCGCGAGCAGGTATGGTGCAATCTGTTTGATGCGGTCTGGGTTAATATGATCGGAGAAAGTGTATACGAAGTTGTTCGTGTTGCGAGCCCAGCGGCCGCCCGTGAGTGGGACGGTCGACTGATGGTCTCGCAGCACGCGTTGGACTCGTTGGCATATACTCCAGCCTGTTACGCGGTCTCGTGAGATGAATTGGTCGAGTGCACCCGTCTTCCGCATGATGACTACTTCCGTCGGGGGAAGTGGTTCTTTCGGCGGAGGGGCGGCTTTGGCTTTCTCGATCTGGTCGTCGATCGTCAGCTGATTGGTTGGTGGAGCTTTCCCACGTCCGCGGCCTTTGCCCGCAGCGCGAGCGTAAGACACGTCGTGCCAGTCAGTCTGTTTGGTCAGTGGGTGTGGGGGTTTTTCGCCCATCGCGCGTTTGGCTGCTTCGAGGGTCTTTGCGAAGTGTGGTGCGAGCGGCTGGTCCTTAGGTTTGGTCGCGTTGGCCCACGTGGCCTGCGCTACCTCATCGAACGATGGGAAAGGGTTAGCGGCCACTGCCGCATCAATCCTCGCTTCTTGCGAGACGAGGTTGTGGGTACGTTGGGTGGGGCTGGTGCTGGGGTTGGTTAGTATTCGTCGGTTTGGGTGCGGTGACCCGGCTAAATCCACCCCCAGCGCGTGAGGACGGTGCTAAGATTGGGTTCCTAGCCTCAAGGCGGTCAAGGCGGTCGATGAGAGGTGAGAGGGACGATGAGATCGCCTCTTGTAGTGCTTCCACCCATCCCTTGGGTTTCAGCCTGTCTGACATGGCGAAGTAGTCAGGGTCAGTAGGTTTTTTCATTGTGAATTTTTTCGGGTCGTCCAATTTGTCGTTGCCTACCGCCCTTAACATCCCATCATAGTCCATGGACTCGTGAGAGCTAGACCGTGGGCGTTTAGGGGCGGGTAGGTCGTGGAGGGTGAATTTGCTCGGGTCGTTGAGTTGGTCGTTACCAACCGACTGCAGCAGGCCCTCGTAGTCCGTAGACTCTTGGGAACTGGTGAGCGTGGGTAGTGAAGATGACTGCTGGGAGAGCGGGTTAGCGGTTGCCTCGATGGCGGTTGGGGCCATTCCGGCGTTAGCCGGAATTGTCTCAGGAGCTGGGGTGGGAGCGCGCGACGGGTTATGAATGCTCGCGGCAACGCCTTGTGGGAATGCTTGCGATGTCGTGATCGCAGTCGCGAGGTTAGTATTGTCATCGACTGTCATATACGAGATATGACTTTCTGCCCGCCGAGTTGGAGCAGGTGCAGCTAGGTTCACGCCCTCGTTCTGGTTAGAGTGCGTGGATTGGACCGAGGCGACTGAGTTTGATCGTTGGCGTTTGGCCTTTGGCGTGCGTGAGCCCTCGCGTTGGGCAGTCGGGGTGGGCGCTGTAGGTTGGTCAGTAAGTTCAACGGGGTGAATGTCATCCCAGGCGTGGTTCATCACGCGAGCCCAGTCGATGGTCTCTCGAGTGAGTGCTGTGTGTACCCCCGCCTGTCTGAATGCAGCTGCCGTGATCTCGCGGCCGTCCTGATCTTTCAGGATGGCTGCGTCGGGCAGCGTGAACTTCTCAGCTTGTACCAGTTGTATGGCATCGACGAATACTTGGTTTTCGAATTTGGTTTGGTTGTGTTTGACGTACTCGTGTAGGTCGACTTTGATCTTGTTAGCGCTGCTTCAAAGTGCGTTCGCTTGAACTTGTCGAGTTTGGTTTTGAAGGCTGCGCTGATCTTCAACTTGTTCTCCTCCTCTTCAAGGATTCTGCGACGCATATCTGCTAGTTCCCGGTGAAAGTCAGGGTCAGCGTCTAGCGCGGCTTTGCGCTTTAGGATTTGTTCGCCCTTGTGGACGTCGATGTGGCGGAGGATTTCGAGTTCACCGTCTGCTTGTGCCGTGTTTTCGAAGTCTCTGAGTCGGTAGTTGACTTCTTCTTGGATTGCCTTCTCGCGTTGGGGGCCTTCGGCGTCCCATTTGTCGAGGTACGCTTTGCGTTCCCTTTCGCTGAATTCTTGGCGGATGGCGTCCTTATCGAGTCTTCGATCGATGATCGTAGATACGAGGCGTTGTTCTAGATCGAAGATCTGCGCGGGTTCGATCTCGTCTGTAGAGCCGCACGCGTCGCAGATAACAATACGCTGTGGGTAATGTCCGAGGACACGTGAAAGCCTCGCGATTTCCGCGCGGGTTGAGGTAGCGGATTCGTCGGTGGAGGGTGGGTGAATGCGCGGGAGGGCCAGTGTGGCTGCTCTGGAGACGGATGACAGTAGATTGAGGATGTCGGTACTGTTCCAGTTGGCAAAGTTCCAGTCCTTCCGGTCTGTGGGAGTCGTGGTATGCCAGTCTTCGGGGATGTCTCGGGCGAAGTATTTGCCCCTCTGAGCTATGTTCTCCAAGATGGTTTCGATGGTGCTTTCCCAAGCAAATCCTCCTTGAGAGGTGCCAGAGAATTCGAGGATGTCGTGGAATAGAGTGTCTGAAGTGGTTTGTCCTCCGGCAAAGGTCCCGCCTTGAGGTGCGACGGTGTAAGGGCTGATGTGGGTGATGGGTGCAGCATTGGAGGGGACGCCGTCTTGCGTGGGCTGCGACGACAAGACGATCTCTGAGCCCGGTGGCTCATTCTGAGGTACTGGGGGAGTCCCAGTGTCCGGTTCCATTGCAATAACTATGTACGACTACTGTCTGCTGAGGGGTCGCGAGGTATTCCAGGCGTGTTCCCAAAGAGGAAGGTAGTGGTCAAAGAAGAAGAAGCCTTTGAAGCTTGGCTGGGTCATAGTCCTGTGGGACGCCGTTGAGGAAATCTAGTAAGCCTTGGCGAGACATTTAGAGTCAGCTGAATCTTGAGCTGAATTCAGCAGGGAATGTGAGAGTCCAGGTACAGAAGGCGACGCACCCTCTTGAGTTCTGAGACTGGACAGGGAAAGAATAAGTTACACTGCCAGCGGGCGCAACGCGGTTTCCAAGCGATGTCCGAAATCTTGATAAAATACGCTCAGATCGCATAAAATCATAGTTAGCGGCCAGACGTTGAGGATATCGATGAAACCTATGAAATTTGTCAATCGCAACAGCTGGGCTTGAATTCTCATATTGCCCATTTGGATGGCATACCGGCGCCATCACCAGCACAAGAGCTTATCTGATCAGCCATGCGAGACTGCGGGTGATCCGTAGCAATAAAAAATATTACACTGTTGAGGATTGAACATAGGATGCACGTACCAAGTATGACGCGCTCCAATTACACCATTATAGCACAACACACAATCCTCACATTGTACCATAAGTATAGCAGTTTGGGTATAGTTGGGTTCCTTTGGAAGCTATTTTGCATCCTCACCAGCTGGCCTCGACGCAATAACAGAGCGCGAGGGGGATCGAGGCACGCGGGGGACGTTTCGAGAACAACTGGGTGGGATTACACGCGTGCACAAGCGCGTGAGTCAGAATCGCATTGCGCTCGTAAATAATTAGTATGGACTGTCGATACGTCTTGAAAGAGTCTTCGTGTCTACTCTTGGGGCGCTAGGTGATAGGGAAGGGTGTCGCGGAATGAGGTGGTGAGGAGGCAGCAGACGAGCGGGGGATGGAGCGAGGCGTGCCGGCCGTGGAGCGCGACTCAGTGCGATTCCAACAAAATCCGCCAAGTGCCAATCATCGTTGCGAAAACGAGATTTTGCATTGCTTGTGATCTGCGATGACGGGGAAATCTATGAGAAAAAGGTGCTATGATAATCGTGGCATATAAAAATCATGCTTGGGCCGCTAACGCGTGAACCTCGAGATTGAAATCGTCGAAACCCGACGATTTGTCCGGCTACTCTCGAAGACACCGGAAATCTATGAGAAATCGCGTTGCGCCCGCTGGCAGTGTAGCGTCCAAGGAATCGCGCGAGCACAATAAGACATTTCTCATGAAGAGACCGTGCTTAGGCTGCTGCCGACTGCTGTCGACGTCCGAGTCACCTCACGGTCACACATTGTGAGCTTTTGTTTGACTCTATTTGGTGTATCAATAATCACAACACGGGAGTTTTGCCTACGTAATCTGGAGCCAGTCGACTGCGCGGGACAGGCCCGCCGCGACGTCGACTTCGTCGGACGTCTGACTCAGGAGCGCTTTGTTACAGCGAATTGCAAAACGATAGGCCCCTTTTTGACTTTTACACACACAGCCGGAGTCTAGCGGGGATCAGAACCGTCACCAAGCAAAGGAAACCGTCCAATCACATTTGTTTGCGTGCCCATCAGCCGAGCACGACAAATCAAAATGAGTGCGCTTACAGGCGGACCTTCCATATTGGGCTGAGCGCGGGTCAAACGCCTGTGTGTGTAAATGGTCGAGAAGGGGCCTAAGATCATGCGATCCGCTGTCATCACGAGTCCGCCGCCCGGATTCTACCGAATTTTAAGATACCAAAATCAGTCACAACCCCCCGAAACCGGATAAAACCCGGTTGCAACTACCGGAATAGCCGCAACAAGGGAAGTCGGGTTGCGGCTTCATGCTCATCCTTGAGTAGCAGTTGGTATCGGCCGAAATCGATTGCTTCACTGGTCACAACACCGCCGCGACCCATGTGTGTCCGGGCGCCAATGCTCCCCCCGCTGCTGTGTGACTGGCTTGCATAATGCTGTTGTCAGGGTCGGGGCCGTGTTCCAACGCAAATGTGAATGCCTTGGGATGGGTCCGCATTCAGTCCGCATCCGCGTTGTGTTCGCATTACACGTCGCTCGGGGGTGGCTTGCAAGACCACTGTAGTCCCGTTGTGATGTCCTTGTGAGTCTCTCGCAGTCTAGGTGTGATACTATCCCACACTGGCTGTAGTCAGACCATAGCCCAATCCCAGACACAATGAGAGTTGCCTTTGTGTCCATTGTGGTGCCATAGCATCATCACCACAATCCATCCCCAACCGATATGTTGCTTGCAGGGGTCATCTCTTCCGTGGCTACTTTTGCCCCCGATGCTTTCGTGCACGCAATAAAAATAGCACAAAACTTTGTTGTGATCATTCATAGAAACGTGGATCTACGCAGGACTGATCTACTCAGATCTACTACCCCATGAGGACGTCACCGCTGCCTTCTCCAGCATCCGCCGATCCACCATTGTTTGCTCCATTGACAGCGCCCGCGTTCGTGCTGGCGGCGGCGGTGGCCACATTGGCAGCACCTGCGGCGCCGTCACCAGCGCCGTCAGCTTCCTCCTCCAATCGCAAGGTATCGCGCATTTGAAGGATCATCTGGCCCATGACTGAGTCTTCGTCCGGGGTGGACATGAGAATGTCCTCATCCTCGTCATCCTGGCCATACCCGAATACCTGCCTGTGATGGATAGAGCAGATTAGTGAGCGATACTAGTGTATACGTATAGTCCACTCACAGGTTCCACCATTGGAGTAGTGTCTCGCGCGCCTTGGGTTGTATTCCTTGTTCAATGAAGGCCAAAAGGATGGAGTAGAACTTCTCGTAAGGCCACCTTCCATCAGTGCCACCTGGGCAGAAGATGATCTGGGAGCTCAGCGAGAAGTGCACCTGTAGTTGATCGATTAGTATAGCTACTATACTGGCGCGACGTGAGCAAGCCTTACCACAGTTGCTGAGAATGCAATCATAGCGCACGTTACCGTGCGCACCTTGTACTTGACGCTCCTCGGCTTGGAGTTACCACCCCTTGAACCGTTGGTCCTGATTCGCGCTCCGGGGTCCGCGGCCTGGGGACCAAAGAGAACGCAGCGGACCGCCTGCGCACCTGTCAGTACTTGGTTGTGATGGAGTTCACCTCGGACGCACCTTGACGAGGAGAGCGCCACGCAGGAACCCCTTGCCGAAGTTCTTGCTGTCGACTGTCTTCGGGTCCTCCCAGAAGAATCGGGGCCAGTCGTAAGGTTTGACAGGGTGGGTCGCAGCATGGGATCGCAGAGCTGCGCGGACACTGTGACCGTGACAGTTATTCAACTTATCAGCAGATAGATATCAGCACTCTACTTACTTGGCGTCTTCCCAGTCATAGCTAGCGGGACAGAGAAGGCGTCCGAACTCATGGTGGTTGAACCCTCGGTTCGACTTGTTGCGAAGTTGAGCAATGTCCGAGGTGCCAAAGTTGTACCATCCTATAATGTTGTTTTTGATCACAAAAACGATCTGGTTACGAGTCTTCGCGCGAGCCTTGTCCAACTGGTATAGGAGACTTAAGCATGATAGACATTGTAATAAGATTCCGCATACCTCGTTTGCAGTCTTGCGAGGAGCGGCGGGCCCTCCGCGGCACTGATTAGGGACGGACGGCGCGAGATACGTCAGGATGCGGTACAGCTCCTGGAACTTGTTCTGCCTGTGGTGGCGATGTTACAATGTTTAGCGGGCAACAGTTCACACACTTACAGCCGGGAGTACGCGCTAGCAGTACCGTTGCCTGCGGGCGTGTTGGCAGCGGCCCTTCTCATGCCTTGACCGATGATCAGGTCTATGGGGCGCCACATGTCCCCCATGAACCCAAACATGCCACCTGCACTGTTGAGCGGGTCAACTGTGCGCCTGCGTGCGATGTACATAGTTATAAGTATATGGTTTGTTACAACAACTGACCACTGTACCTGGCTGGGCGCGTCTCGGAC
The DNA here is from genome assembly GCA_022496205.1 of Gloeopeniophorella convolvens. Lineage (NCBI taxonomy): Eukaryota > Fungi > Basidiomycota > Agaricomycetes > Russulales > Gloeopeniophorella > Gloeopeniophorella convolvens. The sequence continues at coordinate 5,988 of WTXD01000315.1, read as the reverse complement.
TCGGAGAACATGGAGCGCTGCAGCTCCTCGTCCTCTTCGACAGAGGCAGCAAAATCTGCCATGGTGGTGGGGGGCTGTTGGCTGGCGGGGGGAGGGAGAGACATTGAGCAAATTGTCGAGATGGGCGACTCTGGTGGGGAGTTGACAGTGTTGTGCGCAAACCTCGCAAAATTTCTTCATCCTTTATACCTCTCGCTCTCCTGAAATCAGGGTGCAATCAGGGTGAAATCGCGAGCACGCGGTTCTTCCTGTATCCAGGGTCAGCTACAATCAACAATCACGTCGGCGGAGGGGAGATCTCAGAAACCATCCGCTCGGTCATGCTGGGGCGGTGTCATCTCCCTCTGCCCCCCTCCTCCCCTGCGTGCGCGAGCCTGAATAAACCTTTTCACACTTGAACGTTGGATCGCTGTCGCTCGCATCGACGACGTTGTAGTACTAGAGAGAGAGTGGCATGAAGGCCTCCTCTAATGTATCTGTGGCATCCTCAACACTATCTTCTGGGTTAGAATCGTTGGGGGCCCCCTCTTCCCCCATTTGCGTCCAACCCGACTCTTCTTCCATCGGGATCATAACACTTTCGATCACCCTTCGTTTAACGACTCCATGCCCGACCCCAACACCCAGCGTGCGAGCGACCCCATCTCGATCTGCAAAGCTGTGTCATCCCAATGAGCGTTCGATGTCCTGGGGCACAGTAGTGTTCATGCACTCACTGGTTCACGGAATACTGTGCCCATGCTCCTCCTGCGGGATCCCCAATGGATAGCCGTTCTGGCGTTGCTGTGCGCCCTCGGGCAAACCTGGGTATGAGGTGGCACGCACGGATCACATGCTCTGGATCAACAAACCCGAAGGCATCAGTATTTGCGGAAGGCCGGAGGAATACATGCTCCAATCGGTTGCTCGCGAGGCCATGTGGTTCGTCGACGCGGTCAAGCCATCGAACCCAAAGGAATGGCACGCGCTGCTCCTCGGACGAGGGCAGGACATGTACCCGCGCGTGGTATACCCCGAGAACCCACGCATACACCCATGGGCTGGGCCCTTCTTCGTCGGGGGCGTACACCAGCACGGCGTTTCGTGAAGCCTTGGGATGAACAACGTCTTGCTCGCGTTGCACATCGTACGTCGTATAATTGATGCGCGCCGTCTCATGGTGATAAATCCGACCGTCCCGGATAGCGATGCGTCCCCATTCCGCGCGAGAAGTCTCGGCCTCGTCAGGACATAGATGAGCGTGAATGTGCGCCTTCAGGTCCACCACAAAGTTCTGGCCTGCCTTTAGCGACTGAAGCTATTACATACTACACAAGCTGTGGCTCACCGTCAGAGCGGGGTCTTCTGGGTGATCTTCTTGCAGTTGTTGGAGGGATACGGGATGGCGATCCGATGTCCCTATGCGGTACCTGTCTTCCGGAGACATGTCAACGTCTGCAGGGCCCTCCCTGGCGCTGCTCGTATGCCGACCAAGTTGCGGCACGTCGACCCCCTTCTCCCGAAGCTCATGCGCCATTAAAGTCAAGCGCGACTCCCGAATGTCGATATCGACCAACTGAGCCTCGACGTTCCGCTTGTTTGTCCGTGCATAGCGGGCCTTCACCCGACGATGCTCAAGCTCGCCCTGTTGCCAGTGTCAGTAGACTCGATCTCGGACATTATACAACCTTACGATTTGTGTGCTAGTAGAGTCGGTGGTACCTAAGGTTTTGATGGACTGCACGTAGTCGCCGAGGAAGTGCGTCTTAATCGTCCTCATGTGAAAACCACCAGCTCCCTTGCTGCCGCTCGAGCCTGACTCGGCCGGTTGGGCATCGTCGGGCTCTAACTGCATCAGCAATGGCTCTTCATCATTCTCATTCTCATCTGGCACAAACTCCTTGGTCGAGCCAGCAAAGTGCCGGAGCCGGATCCCTAGTGCAGTCGTCCCATCATCGAGTAACTTGAGAGAAGAGTCGATGTGCATGCGCATCTTGGCCAGCGCGTGCCACGTCGCCATGGTGTACAACAGGCTCATGATTGATTCGTTGTGCGGGGAGTCCAACAGGCCTTCGAAACATGGGATCACGCACTGGTAGGTTGCTTAGTTGGGTACATTTGTATGCGCTTGCCGATACCACTTACCTGTAATATGTCCTCGTAATCCCTTGCTGCTATACGCGTCATGTCCGACATGTTTTCATGAAAAGGACGGATGGTAGAGAACGCGGGGACCATCCGGAACCTGTGCGCGTCAGCCAAATGGCGAGTCCTGTGTAACTAGGAGGCCTACCGTTGGTTGAGTTCTAGAAGGGCGGCTCGGTTGTGGATGGTTATGATACGGATGATGTGGATCCACACATTTTTCCATACCCCTATCTCAATCTCGTGCAGTGGGTCGACGGGTAAGATCTTGTGGAAGTCGAATCGTACGTCGCCGGGTCCCGCTGGGTTCCATTTCAGCTTTTCCGAGAATACATTCTAGCCGCTTCATGTCAGCGGCGCGTTTCAAGGTAGTGGATAAAGAGTGCTTACACGAGTCGGCACGAGCGACTGTGACTTGAGTAGCTCGTCTACGCGAACCGAGTTTGGTACATAGCCATTCTTGTAGATGAGAACCCTTGCTTGTTCTACGAGCTCCTTACGCGCCAGGTTGTCCTTCCGCGCGCGCTCCTCCCGGATCTTGCGGTCCTGCTCTGTGCCCAACGCTGGTATCTCGTCGAACTTGACCAAGCACCGCGGACACGGACATAACCCTTTGTCGCGGATAGTTGCAAGCAGGACCCTTTTGATTTCCAATGTAAGCATAGCAATCGCATATAGTGTCCCTTTGGCTCACTTTTCCGGATAGTCGCCAGAGTAAACAAATATGCGCGGATACACCCTCCTTCGTACACCATCTATACAGTCCACGAGCATCCCATGATGATACGCTTCAATGAACTCGTCATCAAGAAGCAAGTTGATGCCTCCTTGAAAGAGCTCTCGGCGGCAGTGCGTCAGTAGGGCTGGGGTTACGGTCTTGACGCCCACGTGCGTCTTGAGGAAATCGCCGAAATCGTCCGGCAGCTATACAGTCATTTTAAAACATGGGTGGAACGTGAAGGTGCTCTACGTACCACGGGGAAATATGCTACATGATGTGCAGCGTTACTTGAGGGGCGAGCCCGCTCATACTTCGACTGATTACCGAAGTACAGGTACCCAGGCCAAGCTTTAAGGTGCGCGAACTGTGCGAGCTGCGTGGCGTCCGACCAGAATGCACATGCCATGATCACGCGTGGTGCGTCGCAACCTTCAACGGGAGGGCTGTTTTGAAGTCGCAGATCTTCTTCAATGAATATGTCGGAATTGAACAACTCTCCGTAAGCGCGTTCTGTCTTGCCAGGGTGAAGTGGGTCCGTAAATTCGAGGTAGAACGGGTCGAAGACAAATCGCTTCGCCGCGGGGTCGGTCATGAGCGTCTTACGAATCTCGGCGCATATGGACCTGTGACGAAAACCGGGGACGGCGTAAGGAATGCCTTCGCTAGGTCGCGAAGGCGGACTGTCTGGAAGGAACTCGTGCTGCGCCATGCGCCGCGCGTTGCTGGCCTCTGTCCGTCTGGTGGCCTGTGTTTGCCTCCCCGACACGGGGACGCTGATAATGATGGAAGACTCCTTCCATCCGTCACGGTCGACATCCCATGGCATGGTACCTTGCTCTTGGTCTAGTAGCGCATTGATCTTGGGCAGCTTGCAGTCTAAGATGTCGGCAGCGTTGAAGTCTTTGCGGTTGATGAGCTCAACTAGCGCGTCATTCTCGCTGAGCGTCTTCTTGTTTCCGTGCAACCAGAAATGATGACCCCATAGCCAGGTAGAGATGTTGGGGAGCGGGGAGATGATATCTTGGATCGTCCTATTTGACTTGCGAGCCATCGCTGAATCTGCGGTAGGGCCGTACTGGGCAGCGAGGTCAACATTGGTGGGAATGGGGTCCATAGGTCGTCGCTTATAGAACCTCCGCAGGCCGAACTTGTTGGCCACCGTCCTCATAGGGTTCGTTAGGAGGAGACGGACGCGGCGCGCGATCGAACTTGATGGACCAGGTTCGTTCGGCGGCGGGTTCGGCGGTGGGAGGAGATCGTCGTCGTGAGCAGCTCCGGGGGCCTCTGGTAGGACATCCTCGAGACGCCACGTCCGTCGCGTCTTCCTTCCAGCACGGGTCGTAATGATTGGTTCATCGGGAGCAGGTGGAGGAGAGGGACTCGGAGGAGGTGGTGAACGTGGGATCCCAAAGACCGGGTCAAACATCTGCACATCCCCGTCAGTTCAGTTCATTTTGCCGAACATGCACATTCTGGTTGGAAAACTCACGTTTTCAAAATCCTCCGAATCGTTTCGCGCCCTTTTCTGACGGTGAGTGTCATCATAATCAGGCCCTTCACGTTCGTGTACGGGAGGCTCTTGCCAGTGGGCTGTCGCTGCCTCCCAGATGTCCGCAGATAGTGCGTTCACCATGGGACAGTTCAGGCGATGTCTGCTGTGGAAAGCCACGTTTGAAAACCATTTGCCGCAGATGCACTGAGGCATGTCAGCGCTGACACGGAGGCGCTGGCAATGCCAGCCCCGCCGAGGTGACGGACGAGCGATGGGGAAGGTTTCAAAGTTTGACGTTCCGAGATCCGAACCCGTTATCAGTTAACGCAAATTCCCAGGGGTGAGGAGCTGACAACGCACCGCATGAGCCATGGGCACGTCAGCCTCGCCGAACTCTTGAGCCCCCGATCATACCCGCCCTGGGAGCTGCATGAAATAACTAACGCCGGATCTTGTAGAGAACTAACTTTTGAAACTCACCGTCATCCACAACCACATGCCTTGCGTGGTCCGAGTCCTGTTTTCCGTCGTAAGGGCTCTATTCTTGACTGGGGACCTGGAAACTCGACAGATGCACACATTTATTGACGAAACCTACTGCATTGAATAGGGGTATACAGCGAATCTAAACACTGGGTGCAGAGACCGCGGGGCACACGAGGCGGGCGACGAGCAATGCCACTACACCTGTCTATCAGTTAGACTATGCATTCACTTCACCCGGAGGGTACACTTACCTTGGTGCGTCATGGCCGCCCCGCCCGCCTTGGCTCTCAGGCGCTTCCACTTCTGCTGGAGGGCTCGCGCGCTCCAGTGATTCCACTCCGCGTCGCGCAGTCCATTCCAATCGACATCTTTCTCGTTCTCTAAGGCCAGGCTGGCCACCCTGTCCAAACATGAACGCGGGTTGGCAAGTCGATAGTCATGCCCACCTGGTGACGAGGTTATACTCGTCAACTGTCGTCCAAACGCGCGCGCGTCCCGCGCTAGCCATCTTAGCTTCTAGAGTTCCTGACCTGCACAACACGACGCGTGAAAGGAAATCGAGGTGAGGGTACGCACTTACCACTTATTCTGACACTGCAGCCCGGTGCGCGTTCCGTCCATGCGCTTGGAGACTTCACTCCAGAAACCGCGCGCCTTGGTGTTGTCTCGACCTTCCTGAGCCATGTTTCGCAGGACATCCAAGAGATTTTTTCTTCCTCCGGGCTCCAGGGACCTAGCGCCGCGATTCAATAGTGCACACTACCCAAAACATGGATGCTAACCTTTACGCCGGCTCGAAGGGTGCCTATGGAACCGATCGCGGCAGTCGGACGCCGGACGTTCCAATTCCTCAGAGACCTTGGCCCAGTCGAATCCGTACTCCTCTACGGCTCTGGTGAAGGAAGCGCTGAACATCGGGGGCCCTGTTTGTGCAGGGAGGGAAGAACACTCACTGGTGCAACCGGTCCACCTCACCCCCTGACCACTGCCCCTGGCGTCCCATACTGTTGTACGAACGGCGGACGTGGGCGTGTACAGCCTTGACTCCTCGTGAAGGTACAGCACGCACTACAGGGTGCGTGAGCGTTGAACATAACGAGGTACGCGGACGCTGAATGCTCACCAATTCGTGTCCAGAAGCCATGATCGTCGTTGTCCCCCAGGA
>WTXD01000314.1:0-12670 GCA_022496205.1 Gloeopeniophorella convolvens | reverse complement strand
AGAGCCATGTCTGGACCGCTCACCCCATGGACCATGTCATGCACGGTCCGGTCCATGCTCGGACCGGTTATATGATCATTTGTGCATTCTCAGTGTTGTGTGAAACTCTCAGAGTCATGTTCACTGTCCCCAATATCCATACAGTCATGCCGATAGTCATTGATATTGAAGAACTGGAGCAGTTTGAGGGCCTCCCTCAAACACATCAGCAGGTCATTCAATGTGCCTCTCGCATAGAATCTGCCTTAGAACATCGTCAAAATGGCACTTCAGCACCAGATGCTATCCTAACCTATCATATCAAGCAGGAACTGGTGCGCTCTACTATGACCGGTCCAGTATTTTGATGTTTTGACATTATTTGATAGCTGGCAATTGCTGCTATGGTGGAGAGGGATGAGACTATCTGGCCTCATCCTCTCATCTCTACCTTGGGCCTTATGTTCAGCAAGAATCCATCTTGCACTCTAGACAGTATGAACATCGATGCTGTTCACAATAGGTGTCACAAGCATCAAGACAAGGGTGTACTAGCCACTAGTAACCTTAGTGTATACTTGGAGACAGGTCCAGGTGCTGTGGAGTGGTGGTTACCTGCAAGTGTGGAGGATGAGGACATTGAGATGGTGGAGGACAACCTAGGTGTGTTGTATATGTCATCTTTATATTGTTTGATACTATCCTACATGTCTTTTAGATGTTCTAGAGCCTCCTGAAGCTGCTCAGGACACTGGTGGTGATATTGCTGACAATGAGGAGGAGGAGGACAATGAGATCACTCCTCAGCCCACCTCAGCACATCCCAAGCCTCAGCTATTGGCTCAGTCTGCTGTGCAGGCGACCGGTCCAGTCACAGCCATTGTAGTGGGACCTTCAGTTGCCACAGCACCTCCCCAACAGTCAGTAGCAACTTTTATATCTTTGTCTATTTTATTGAGTTTATCTCTCATTTATAGCCCTCCTATAAACATTGATAAGCTATTCTATTCCCTTAATGCTGAATATGTGAAGGGCAACCATGTGAATGAGTTGCCTAGGGTTTTCTACCACACTGTAAGTGCCTTGTTATTTCTATATAGCTAATCTGACCGGTCCGATCAATAGTGGAAATGTGGTCCTTGCAACTTTGCAGGCTTCAAGTGTGTGCTGCAGGACTATGTCAAGTCTAATGGTGCCTACTCTTGTCTTGCATGCAAGAGATCCAGAATTAGATGCTGGCCACCTTCTGAAGCTGCATTGGTTCGCCTCTACAATGCTGAAGACTTCAGGCATGGTCAGAAGGAGGAGAGAGATATCAGTGAGTCTGCAGCTCTCTCTCTTACCTTGTAGCATTGCTAACTTCAGCTCTAGCCTCTGGTGATTTATCTAGGACCATTGCTATGATTCAGAGAGCACTGGCTATACTCACCAGCCATCATAATGTCAATGTAGATGACATATTAGCTTCTTTTATGGAGCAATCCTCCCATCCTGCTCCTTCTGGCCCCTCCACCTCCTCTACCAGCCTCTTTCCTATTCGTGCAGTGGCTGAGCCACCTACTGGTATGTCTGTGACTACTTGAACAGGTCTTTAGATACTTATAAGCTTTACATAGATGCTCAGATAGGTGAAAAACCCAGACGATCGGCCCGTGTAAGGACCGGACCGGTCCAGGACCAACTTGAAGGCTTCAATGATTGGATGTAATGCAGATCCTACCTCAAATATATGTACATGTATCTTGTGATTGAATAAAGTGCAGTGTTGAGTATCTGGGCTATAAAATAAGGATGCATACTCTTAATGATGTTGATTAAGCATCTATGACCTTATGATAGTACTCCTATGCCTCTCTATCTATAGATTGGGAGCTGATCAGACCAGTTGTGCTATGGGTTGGCCGATGCATAAGTGGTGATAGAAACCGGGCCGGTCCGTCCATATTGACTAGTCTATAACTAATATGCTTTTGTGACTGGTCTGATCTCTTGGTTTGATAATTTTATTGTCAGGACTCACTCGCGGGGTGCGCGCAGAGAGGATAGCAGAGGGGTTTGGAGAGCGTCACAAGGGGGAAGACAGAAGATGAGCTGCGATGTGCAGGAGCAGAGTGGGAACACACTAACAGTGCTATTGCAGTGCTAGGTACAGATGAGAGTGCCACAGATGGACAGTCTAAGGACCACTGGGCGATACATGGGGGTCTTATATACTACTGGAGACCCCCCAGACGAATCTGGTCTAATTACTGATGGGGATTCCAGAGGGGATTCCCCATAACCTCTCCTCTCTGATACACTTCTTAGATTCCATCGCAGAGTGGGGCTTGAGGCCCCATGGAGTTCTTGATGATCAGAGTCCCAAAGAGGACGCATAAAGTGTTTCACCTTGATCAAGGTTCTGGTTACTTTGGGACGAGTAATATGGCCATTCTGAGAGATCCCTAGTCCGGGATCTTGGGGGTATTCCAGGGTTAATTGGCCATTAGGGAGTAGGGCGAGGAATGGGGGTGAAGGGTCACGTGATGCATTTCGACTTGTAGTCGCAATGTGAGTGGTACGCATCGCATTATGAGCGACGCGTAGGGTATTTACTGGTAGGGCTGGATTCGCTCTAGTGTTCTGAGCAGTTCGACCTCCTTGAGGCCCTAGTGTTCGTGACAGCAGCTGTTCGCAGGACAAATCGTCAATAGCAATACCGACACAGGAAAAAAGGACAGTGAATCAGAGCACTCTGGCACCGAATCAGGGGAGCATACCACCCGTGAGGGTGGTAATGAGTCGGACGATCAGAGCGGATACGGTGGCTCGCAGTACAGCAGACCATCCGACGCTGCACCCTTCAACGAGTACGAAGGGTACGAAACAGCATCCTTGGCGAGCACCGAGTACCTACGCGGCATGGACGTGCAGACCAAGTACATCCGTGCGATGAACACGGAAGAGGAAATCATGATCAGTGCCGATGATAAGTTCGAAGGCACTCCACGCATGTCAACCTGGGCGAGCCCCGAGGTCTGGAGGAAGCACATCCTGGAGGTCCAGGATATATTTGACCCGGTAATAACCACCCCGGGCTGGAAGTACGCCCCGGAAGCCGGGATGTACCATATCCACAACTGCGACACTTGCGTTAAGTTCGCATGGCACCGTGCCATAGACCAAGCTAAGGGCGAGGAAACCCTGAGGAAAGCGTATGGCGCACAGCACGCATACGAGCTCGAGCTCGTGAAGCTCGGCTGGGACATGGCTCATCAAGCCGTTTCCGACATCACTCCGTCCAGCAGTGAGAACCCACATGGGGCAATTGCAATGAACGAACATATTGTCCACATCCAGGTGGAAGTGGATGAGACTGCGCGGACGTGTTCCACATGAGAAAAGAGCGCAACGAGGTGTACCGCCTACTCGCTGAAAGCAAGCGCAACTTGCTGAGGCAAGCGCAAAAGAAGAACTTGCCGCCACGAGATGTGGGAAGCCCATGTCATCGAGTCCCTGCTGGGGACTATACAACGCACCGAGGCGGCATCGGAGACGATCTGCCGAGACTCCAACTTATCCGAGGCATCGCCTCAAACTACGAAGCATGCATGGCAGGAATCACTGGCCGGGGAAGAGAAGCCGAAGGCTCGCAAAACCGCAATCAGAGCCCCATGCGCCTTGCGGCTGCGCGAGATGACCCAGCGGCGGAGCGAGAGTATCGCACCGCCAACAAACGCCCTGTACCGGAAGGCCAGAGACCAAAGGCCAAGGCACGGCAGTGCATGGTGGCCAAAGTCAAGGTGAACGGCCTGATGGCCTACACTTTGTTCGACACTGGTAGCACTATGGTGTTGGTAACCCACGGTTTTGCAACACCGCGTGTCTCAAGACGACACAATTGGAGCGCCCAGTTACACTGCAACTGGGCACAGTAGGAAGTCGATTGACAATCAACTTCAGAACTATCGCCCTGATTGAAATTGCGGGCATAAACGAGAAAATCTACATGGACATTGTGAATCTGGACAGATACGACATCATAATCAGCACGCCATTCATGCGCAAGCATGGTGTGGTCATGGATTTCACCACGAACAAACTCACAGTTCGCGGCAAGGAGGTGGCCCTCTGGGAAGAGGGCCAGGAGGACCTAGAAAAATTGCATGCACGCAAGGATGAGGTGATGTGTGCTTTGCCCCAGCAGGGCAAGGCAGAATAACTACGCTCGGGCAAGGAACCCGAGAACCCTTACCCTGCGAAGGGAAGGGTGCCAGAATGCTGTCAATGAGCACTCTGGCGCAGAATGGCAGTGTGGAGGGCGAAAGGGCGAACCCCAATCACCCTAAGGATAAAAGCAACGCTTGTGTGCTGCCCTCAGAAAACCAAGAAAAGAACTCCAAGCCCGCTTCAGGCAAGGAGAAAACCAGCACAGCAGGGCAAGAAAAAATGACCGAGTCGTGCAGACAAGAGCTGCGCGAACAATGGTTCGCAGAATTCGCAGACATACTAAATGGGGTGCCCCCCATTCTACCTCCTCTGTGGAAAGTAAACCACCGCATCCCGCTTATTGACCACAATAAGCGGTATCACTACACATGCCCCGATGCCCAAAAAGCATGAAGAAGCAGCTCTATGAAAAGCTGCAGGTGTATGAGAAGGCGGGCTGGTGGATCCGTAAACCCGTATCGCAAGCCACGCCCCTCCTATGCATCCCAAAGAAATCGGGAAAATTGCGGACAGTCATCGACTGCCACCAACGGAATAACAATACTGTGAAGGACGTCACTCCGTTTCCGGACCAAGATGAGATCCGGATGATGGTCGCGCAAGCGCCATACAGATCAAAAATCGACTTGTCGAACACGTACGAGCAGATACGTGTTGAGCCTAAAGACGTCGAGAAGATGAACTTCGCAACAATAGCCGGGACGTTCCAAAGCAACGTCATACAACAGGGCGATTGCAACGCCCCAGCATCGTTTCAGCGGCTGATGGTCGCAATATTTATCGAGGAGATTGGCCACTTTGTCTTCGTCTACCTCGATGATTTATTTATATTCAGCCAGACGGCTGAAGAACACGAAAAACACTTGCGCATCGTTTTCACGAAGTTGCGCGAAAATCGCCTTTTCCTCGAGAAGGCTAAGTGCGATTTGTACTCCACAGACATGGACTGTCTGGGGCATAGGATTGACAACCGTGGTCTGCACGCAGACGCAGATAAGATGGCGCATGTGCGTGAATGGTGCACACTGCGGAGCCTTAAGGACGTCCAGAGGTTCCTGGGCTTGGTGCAATACCTCGCCCATTTCATGCCGAGCGTGACAGAATACACTGGGCCGCTGACCACAGTGTGCCAGAACGGTCACCTGTTTCTGTGGAAACCGATGCACCAGCGGTGCTTTGAAATGATAAAACACATTGCCTACAAGTCACCGATCTTGCAGCCTATTGACCTCAACTCAAAAGAGCCGATCTGGGTCGTTTGCGACGCCTCCCTGTCAGGCACTGGCACTATGTATGGGCAGGGGCCAGACTGGCGGACCTGCAGACCAGCGGGCTTCATGTCTAAGAAATTCACAAAAGCCCAGACCAATTATTGCGTCTTCGAGATGGAGATGATAGCGATACTGGAAGCTCTCCTCAAATGGGAGGATAAGCTTCTGGGCCGACACATTACGATTGTCACCGATCATAAAGCTCTGGAGTTCTTCAAGAACCAGAAGCGCCTGTCTGGCCAGCAGGCCAGGTGGATGGACATCCTCTCCCATTTTGATCATGAGATTTGATATATGCAGGGAGAGGAGAATAAAGTTGCAGATGCACTTTCGCGGTACTATGAGAGCGACGTCTGGGATGAGAAGCATGACGCTTCTCAGTATGTAAATGCGGACTCCAGATTGGATCTGCATGGTGAAGATGCCCCGTGGGGCACTGTAGAAGAAACCCGCGTGATGGTGGTCGAGGAGTCCCAATCGATCAGGGGCCCCTCTCAGCACATGAGACGCGCTCCTCGTCAAGCCGACGAGGAGTACTCGCTCGCGCCCAAAGGACCGCTCGTGGAATAAGGAGAGGAATGCCAGGCTGAGGCCGATGCTCTAGCCGCAAAAGCGAAGGCTCCACCCGTGAGGGAGGAACTAATAATCCACGAGGACGATGATCCCCGAGTAGCAGACTCACTGGCAAACGTGCCAAATTTGCGCCCCACAGTGGAGGCTGTGGGCACATTCATCGAAGATATCAAGGCAGGATACGTGCAAGACACCCTGATGTCCAGGATTAGGGACAACATCGATCACCATAAAGTGTTCGACTTACAGTGGCTCTCAAAACCTTTCAGATGTTTTGCCACTTTGACTTGTTTAGTGTATATCTCTACAACAACACATACTATTACTATGAGACAAGTACCATTAGAAAGCTCTTCTTCATAGCTTTCTGACAGTATATAACACATATAGTATAGTACACGATAGCACATGTTACAAAGTGATCTATCTACACTACTCATATGAAAGGTTTTGCTTCCGCCCTTTCTCAAACACTTGTTTCTCTTCTAGAGCAGTCAGTTTAAATTGAAACTATATGAAACTTGATATGCAGGCTACCTAATACTTGGCACTACTAATGCAGGAACAAACATAACCAAATAACTCCTTATTATCAATAAACACCATTCTGAAGCACTACTACTACCAATATCCTCTTTTACCTTAATATAGGTGAACTCTTACTATAAATGTTATCTCAAACTGACATATTAGTTAGTTCTATTGGTGATATATATGCCTGATACTATTTTGGGCTTGTTAAGTCCTCTTATAAATGTTTGAAGAAGCTTTCCCCCTATAACCTATATATATCCTATACCTTGTTGGCTCTAAGCAGGCTGATGTAGCTATTCAAATAGCTCAAAAACTCTCAGATATCAAGTCAACACCAGTCTTATCACAAATTACTTACTGTACTTAACCATATTCTAAATATATGGCTTTAAATCACTAGATATTCACCTTATATTCTATAACACTTATATAAGGCAATCTTTAAGGCCTTCTATAGGTTTCTTTTAGACTTAACTCTTGCTAACTCAGTCTAAACAGTTGATCTTAATCTCATCTAACTATATAACCTTCATTTAGTCTTTAGCAGTCTAGTTTCTAAACTTGGTAGCAAAGTTTATCCTCTCCCTCCTATTTCTACTTAAGATAAGGACTTCTCTATGAAATATCACCTTTATACTAAATGTATTTGGCAAATTGCAAGTTACTTGTAGAGAGACTGGTGTCAACTTGATATCTGAGAGTTTTTGAGCTATTTGAATAGCTACATCAGCCTGCTTAGAGCCAACAAGGTATAGGATATATATAGGTTATAGGGGGAAAGCTTCTTCAAACATTTATAAGAGGACTTAACAAGCCAAAATAGTATCAGGCATATATATCACCAATAGAACTAACTAATATGTCAGTTTGAGATAACATTTATAGTAAGAGTTCACCTATATTAAGGTAAAAGAGGATATTGGTAGTAGTAGTGCTTCAGAATGGTGTTTATTGATAATAAGGAGTTATTTGGTTATGTTTGTTCCTGCATTAGTAGTGCCAAGTATTAGGTAGCCTGCATATCAAGTTTCATATAGTTTCAATTTAAACTGACTGCTCTAGAAGAGAAACAAGTGTTTGAGAAAGGGCGGAAGCAAAACCTTTCATATGAGTAGTGTAGATAGATCACTTTGTAACATGTGCTATCGTGTACTATACTATATGTGTTATATACTGTCAGAAAGCTATGAAGAAGAGCTTTCTAATGGTACTTGTCTCATAGTAATAGTATGTGTTGTTGTAGAGATATACACTAAACAAGTCAAAGTGGCAAAACATCTGAAAGGTTTTGAGAGCCACTGTAGAAGATGGACTATTGTACACCCGCAACCGTGCGGGAGACAGAGTCCTATGTGTTCCCACCATGGTGGTAAACAAGTGACTACTGTTGGAAGTCACTCTGACTCAAGCACATGAGACCCTCGGTCACTACGGGGCTGCCAAAACCGCTGAGTACCTCAGGTGGTACTACTGGTGGCCCAGGATTGGGCAGGACGCCAAAGCATTCTGCAAGACGTGCCCTGTCTGTCAGGCGACAAAGACTAGCAACCAGAAAATTCCTGGTCTGCTACACAGCCTGCCAATCCCCAACCGACCTTGGGGATCAATCGCAATGGATTTCGTCAGTCCATTCCCTGAATCCGATGGGCACGACTACATGTGGGTAGTACTGTGCTGCCTCACATCGATGGTACACCTCATGCCCGTCAAGACTACCATCCGCACGAGTGAACTCGTGTGGCTATATGTTAAAGAAATTGTGCGACTACATGGTCTTGCTGAGACAATAGTGTCACGAACTGTACGATACGTTTTCTTTTTCTTCCTTATCGTGACTGTACGATACAAGTTCCGGTTTGACTCAATGACTCGGGGACACTTATCTTTCACTCGTCATACGATTCCTTCATTCTTCTTGACGCGCCCCTTATGCCATTGGACCCTTACTGTACTTCTACCTAGGAGACCCACCTTGAGTCCGTTCTGACTCGGTCTGACTCGATACTAGGACATTATGTAAACCATTGTCTGTGTAGTACTTAAGGTGTAGTAACTGTACCCTAAGGCCTTAAGCCTGTTCTCCTTTGTCAATCGACGAGGTTACCAGGGAATCCGCGTGAGGGACTTGTTCGCCCAAGTATCGCGAGGTCTTCAGCTTTGAACTCGACGTACCGGAGGCCGATTGCCTCCAGCTTCAGACATCACGTCTTATCCAGGATCCCGTGCACATTCACGTGCGCCTTCGAGGACCGGCTTACCGAACCTCGCTCGTCTCAGCCCTCGCCAGCTCCGCTCGCGCCGGCTTAGGCCGTGACATTAGAACAGGCTTTTCAGTCTCGAGAGCCGACAATCGCAGAACTTGTGACTGTCCGACTTCCTTTTGCGCAGGACGAGGACGTAGCTCCCCCTGAACTCAGAGGAGAAGGACTACGAGGAATCTTCCACGACCGAGAGAACGGTTATTATCTGATCCTCAGTGGACAGACCCTACGAGTACACTTTTCGAGTGACCAAGGCTGGAACTACGTCCAGTGGTCCGGAATCCACCAGAGATACGAAATCACCTCACCCGTAGTCGCGCTAGGGATACCAAACCGAGACCAGGTAGTACAGTGGTTTCGCGACCATCCCGTCCACGAATCCCCAGAACACACGACTCCCACTTCTATCCAACCCCAGAACCCCTCCGACCTTACAGGCGTTGCACAACGTCTTGAAGAAGCCGCCGCGGCACTCATATCCCCGACACCTGATCCTACATCCGTACCAGCGCGCGAGATGGCTGAGGAAACCCGAGTCGATTCCACAATCACCGCATCCCGTCGAGATGGTGGGAAACTCACAGGAGAAGCTCCGTTCATCTTTAACGGAGAATCCAAACGATATGCCGACTTCATGCGGCAGTTCAACCTCTACGCATTCCTGAACGACGAGAACTCGATGTTCACCGACCCACTGAAAAAAATCTCCTTCTGCCTCACATACTTTCGAGGAGCCATTGTGACCGACTGGGTCCAAAGGCAGATCGAGTGGCTGGAGAAAGTCAAGGCAAACAGCGTCCTTGACCCACCAGTACCCTTCGCGACAAGGGACACCGCATGGACGGTGTTTAAAGATACCCTTGACAAACGGTTCCTAAACCGAGGAACCGCCGTCAACGCCAAACTTCTCCTGGCGAACATAAAATTCCGAGCCCCCGAACCAATCGAGGAGTATATTGGAAAGTTCCGTACCCTTGCGGAAAGAGGGAACTTCCACCTCGACGCCGAGTCCACCATCATTATGTTCCTTCGCTCATTCCCCAACGCCCTCGTCCGGGAAACCGCACGACAGGGAGGGGACGTATTCGGAGTAAACCCCAGTAACACCCGATGGACCTTCGATCAATGGGCTGAGAAGCTTTGCGACCAGCAGCTTCAGTATCAGCTCATGAAGGAAATCTACGGAAATCAGGATACCCCGAGACAGCAGCCACGATTTCAGATACGACACCCTGGAGGAGGTGGACAGCCACCCCGGAACGACGGAGTAGTTCCCATGGACGTGGACACGGTGACGGTCAATCAGACCCAGTCATTCGTCCATCAGAAAGGGAAGAAGCTCACGCCCGACGAACGGACCTCATACATGCAGCAGGGACGCTGTTTCCACTGCGGCCAGCAAGGACACGTTTCACGTTCCTGCCCGCAAAAGGACTCACGTCCTCGGGAAACACGTTGTTAGGGTCCAGCGGTCTCTACGCTCGGAAACCTCAGATCTGGGTATTTTGCCCTGCGAAGCGATCGGGTTGAGCTGGGTAGCGAAGGATGTGACCCCAGACTGCCCTTGAGCGCAGATGCGAGCCTGTACGTTTGTATATTGCGGTTCCCGTTACTTCCTTTTCCTTCCTGGTTCCTTTACACTTTCGGGTCGCAGGAAACCCTTGTACCTACCGGATTTGGCTTCGGGTTCCCACGTAGTCAGTAGTACTGCATCCTGTAGTGTTTTGGATCAAAAAGCTTCCTTTCCCCGGTGCTCCCATCTCATTTCGGGTCTGCGTCGCGTTCAGAGACTCTCCCTCACTCTCTGGAGGGCCCGAGGCCTTCCAGGACCTTCGGGTCAGCTTCAGGTTGTGTTCCTGCAAGTTCGGGTCCTTTCCTTGCGTTTCCGAGCGGATCCTTGCAGTCACTAGCTCATCCTATTGCTCATCCGACCACCCAATCCTCATCCCATCACCCCTGGCGACTATAGCAACTCCCCTCGGTCCACATCTCTAGCTGGACTCAGGATATCAAAACAGCGACAGATCGACACGACAGACCCCACGACACCGACTCCCTCCATCTCTACCACTCCCTCCATTTCCCCACAGACGTTTGCAGCCTATCTGGCAAATGCATCTGACGCAGAAAAAGAGTCCATCTTCAGTGTCCTTGAGAAGGACAAGGACTTCAGCGTCCAGGATTTTCAACAAGCTTGAGTAGAGCGATCCTTACTCGAGCCGTCTTCAGCACCGATGTACTAGTACGACTCTCCTATGCCGAAAATGCGATCAGAGTTCCCCTTTACATCCGGAGTGCACATAAAAGGATCGACGACAAAGCCCTGGTCGACAGCGGGGCTACCGACAATATCATCGACTGGAAGGTTGTGAAACAGCACGGCCTTCAAGTGAAACGACTTGCTCATCCTCGTATCATTCGAAACGCGGATGGAACTCGAAACCGGTCCGGTGATATCACTCACTACACCGAATTCGATGTATCAGCTAGAGGAAAATCACATTCCCAGCGCTTCTACATTTCCAGTATTGGAGGAGAACGCATTATCCTCGGATTCCCCTGGCTACGACTGTTCCAACCCCCGATTCTATGGGGTGAACGACGAGTAGCAGACGACTTCCACCCCATCACCTTATCCACTTCAGACGCGTCTTCGTGGAAACCGACACCCACAACATTCAGAGCAGGAGCACGTGTATCAAACGTCCACTCCCTGGCGGAGTGGCAGGAAGAAGCACACGCTCACGTTCAACTCTATCTCTCAGGAGTAGAACCCCTGAACTTAGACGCAGAAGATGAAATCTACTTTGGGTCGCCGCCAGAACTTGTCGACGAGGTCCGCCTCTTCCGAGTAACCCAGGCGCAGCAGCTCGCCGAAGCTGCACTCGACCCGAATAAAACGAAACCCAGTCCCATTCCTCCTCACTATCGACGCTTCGACAAAGTGTTTAGCGAGGAGGCAGCGCAAAGATTCCCAGAGTCGCGACCATGGGATCATCCCATCGACTTGAAAGACGACGCGCCCCCATCACTCCCATGTAAAATATATCCCTTGTCCCCTTCAGAGCAGACGGCGTTAGAGTCCTTCCTGGACGAACATCTGAAGAAGGGATACATCCGACCGTCCAGCTCTCCATATGCTTCTCCCTTCTTCTTTGTTAAAAAGAAGGATGGGAAACTTCGACCTGTACAGGATTACCGCCAGCTGAATACCTATACAGTCAAAAACCACTACCCTCTTCCGCTCATCGAAGAGATACTCCATAAACTCCAGACCGCCCGACTCTACACGAAATTCGACGTACGATGGGGATACAACAATATCCGCATCAAAGAAGGCGATTAGTGGAAGGCCGCATTCAAAACGAATCGCGGTTTCTTCGAACCCATGGTCATGTACTTCGGACTCACGAACTCCCCATCCACGTTTCAGACCATGATGAACGAACTGTTCAAGGAAGAGATTGACTCCGGTCTTGTATTCATCTACATGGACGACATCCTCATCGCGACCCCCGACGACATCACTACTCACCGAAATATGGTCGAATGAGTGCTTCAGAAGCTTCTCGATAACGACCTTTACTTGAAACCCGAGAAATGTACCTTCGAGAGCACGAAGGTGGACTATCTCGGTATGATCCTGAATGGCGATCAGATCGAGATGGACCCCGTGAAGCTTGACGGTATCAGGGACTGGCCGGTTCCAAAGACCGTCAAGCAAGTACGAGCGTTCCTCGGGTTTGGGAACTTTTATCGTCGTTTTATCAAGGATTTCGGTAAGATTGCTCGCCCCTTGAATACCCTTACGAAGAACGATACCCCCTTCCATTGGACTGATGA
>WTXD01000313.1:0-12692 GCA_022496205.1 Gloeopeniophorella convolvens | reverse complement strand
TTCCGTTTCCTGATGGATTATCGTTATCTGGCTGAGTTGCGTGCGCAGTTACGTTGAACGTGCCGAATTATACCGGCTCGACTGGCTTCGGCGACTTCTACGTCCAGAAGCTGATGGGACAATGCGGGACCCTGGACGTGCAGGACGTCAAGGCTTCCGTTGACTTCTTAGTGAAGGAAGGCAAGGCAGCGCATGGCCCAAACAAGCAGTTCATCACCGGGGCAGCCACGGCGGCTTCCTTGGTGCACACCGTAAGTCTTATCCCAATGAGTCGCACACTAGAGTCCCGCGCCGCTCTAACACCGCCCGACAGTCATCGGCCAATACCCGGACACGTTCAGCGCCGCCGTGCTGCGCAACCCGGTCATCAGCTCGCAACCCGCAAGCACGGACATCCCCGACTGGTACTTCTACGAGTTCGGCGTCACGCCGTCGGCCGAGACGGAGCAGATGCCGCCTGCGTTGTACGCGCAGCTCTATCCCGCGTCGCCGATCGCGCACGTGCGCAACGTCAAGGCGCCCGTGCTGTTGCTGCTCGGCCTCGAGGACCGCCGCGTGATCAATGTGCAGGGGAAGACGTTCTACCATGCGCTCAAGGGCCTTGGGAAGACGGTGGAGGTGCTAGCGTTTGCTGGAGAGGGGCACCCGCTGGACGGGGTAGAGGCGGCCAGGGTCGGGTGGGAGGTGACCGTGGACTGGTTCAGGAGGCAAATGTCCTGAGATCCAGAACTCGTCTCTTCGTGGCCGAGCCGAAAATGCCAACGTTCTACCCGGCAGGACAGTCAGTCGCGGGACCGCCTCAGCGTAATCACGTAATCATCCGACGGTGAACGATTGAGAGCTGACCATAACATGATTGTCATGGACACCGCAATAGCCTGGGTACGACGCTTGAGCGCATTCTCGTGCTCAATAAGACAAGTAAATGTGATTGACAGCGAATGCAAGAATCAATACATCTCTAGTAACTTTGTCTATGAACAGTGTTATGAGCCACCTCGTACAATGGTGACGAGCAGAACCCAAGATCTAGAGCAATCCTACTCCCAGCGCTCGCAGCCCATAATTTCCGTCGCGTACGCGACCGCTCGTACTTGATCCCTTCATCTATTTCATCTGTGCGTTCTCGCTTGACGCTCTCACAGATCCCGCGACCAAAGTCGATGATCCGGAACGACGGCTGTTCGAACGAGCGCTCCCCGCGCGGCCCGTCGAGCGGACCGGGCCGCACGAGCACGTTGCGCTGGTAGAAGGAGCCCTGGATGAAGCACGCGTCGTGCACGTGGTCCATCAGCGCGAGGATCGCTCGGCTGCAGGACCGCCCATGATCAGCGCACCGGACGGACGGGAGAGATTCTGGAACGGCGCGGGGCTTGACTTGTCCGCGGTCGAGCACCGGCGCGCGGAGACGGGCTTGCCGCAGTGCTCGAGTAGAATCGGGCTGATCTTCGTGAGGAGCCATTGTATGCTCTTCGCAGCGCCGGCACGCTCCGGGCGGTGGAAGCCCCGCATGTTGGCGCGCGCCGCGTCGAACACGGGCTCGTAGTAGCCGTAGAACTTGGGCACCGCCGCGTCGGACGCATCCTGCAGCGCGCGGGGGAACGCGGAGTAGATGCGCGCCTCGTGCGCGAGCATCTCGCGGTCACAGGGTTCCCAGGTCGCGAGCTTCACCGCCACGGCGCGCGGTGTGTCCGATGGCGCGGAGGTTGCGGCGGGGGCAGGGTGAGCGGGGCGAGCCAGACCACGGAGTGGTTGCCGCTGCCGGCGTGTGATGGGTTGCGGAGATCTAAGCAGGCGGCGGAGGACCTTGGGGCAGGCTTAGTACCCTGCGCGGTGTTCTCTGGAGCTCCTATGTCTGCCCTCACGGGCTTGAGTACGTCGCGTCAAGTCAGAAGGAGGGCGGCCGTACATGTCTCTGCAGGGGTGGGTCAAAGAGGGGGATACTTTCGCACGAAAGTGATCGCGTTGCGGTCGATGATCGTTTCCCAGGGGCCATCGAGGAAACTTGACATGGGCGGGAAGATAGAGAACTCGGCAGTAGTCCATTCTCGCACGGCAATGACCTCAGGAAGTGATCCCGGCGGGATATAGTCTTCGAGGCTAGGTGGCATCGGCGCATCCCAGGACCTGTCAGTCTTGTCATAAGCATCCTCGTCTTCCGTGTCCTCGTCGTCCGAATCCGTGCTTTGGGCTGGATTATCTTGTGCCACAATAGCTGAAGATGCATGAGACATGTCGAACAGCGGTATTCCGGGGAACACTCACTCAGTGTGCCCTGAGTCGCTGTCTCGGGCCTGAAGCTCGCGGGTGCTGCGTCGATGAGGCAGGCAGCGGCTGTGGTGATAACGGTCATGACTGCGTGGAGAGGAGGAAGATGTGGTGAGACATTCGCGCTTCGGCGAGAGATTCTATTGGGACGGCGGGATAGGGATCATGAAGTAGGGGCTAGCAGGGGATGGAAGCGACGCAAGGAGAGATCACGAGCACTGGCACGAGCACGTAAGTTAGATGCACCGGGAATAACCGAGCCACCTCATCCTCGCATATCTCGTCCGGCGGCGACGCCGCCTACAACGGATGCACCATGTATGACTGGTTCAAGATGGACATACACAACGCAGAATGCCACAGTTCGTGCCAACCTGTGCTGACCAGCCACAAGACACCGTAATCGCAATGCAAGATAGATCACAAGCGAGGCTGCATCGTGGAGGGTGCCGCGTAAAACTTTGGATTCTTGTGGCCCACTAAGGTGCTAATTACCGCTGTTTGGTGCACCCACAAGGATCCACTTCGCGCCTCGCGCAAGGTGAGTCACTGGTCTGCGGCGTCCAGATGAGGTATGTCGACCAGCTAGTTGCTCAACGAGGAAAAGAAGATCCAGGATTCAATTCTGGTGAAACACGGATAACAGTAGCGAGCATGGTAGCAGAGTTGTTGGCGAGATACAGTGCAACAGCAGACTTTCAACGCGAGGAGTGATGTCATGGGCAGGTCGCGGGTTGGGTGGGAGGTGATTGGATTGGTTCAGAGGGAGAAGTCCTGAGATCCGGAATTAAGTCTCCTCGCAGCCTCACCGAAAATTCCCGCTCTAGCACAATCACGTAATCATCCGACAATGAACAAATGCGAGAATCAATACACCTCTAGCAGATCTATCTATGAACAGAATATACGCCACCTCGTACAACCGGGCAGAACCCAAAATCTAGAAACTACCTCAGTCCCAGCGTTCTCTACCCTCAATCACTCGTCGCGTATGCGACCGCTCGTACTCGATCTCGTCATCTAGATATTCTGCGCCATCCCGGTCGACGCTCTCGCACATCCCGCGGCCAAAATCGATGATCCGGAACGACGGCTGTTCGAGCGAGCGCTCCCCGTGTGGCTTGTCGAGCGGACCGGGCTGCACGAGCACGTTGCGCTGGTAGAAGGAGCCCTGGACGAAGCCCGCGCCGTGCACGCGGTCTATCAGCGCGAGGATCGCTCGGCTGCGGGACCGCCCATGGTCAGCGCACCGGACGGACGGAAAAGACCCTGAAACGGCGCGCTTACTTGTCCGCGGTCGAGCGCCGGCGCACGGCGACGGGCTGGCCGCAGTGCTCGATGAGCAGAATCGGGCTGATCTTCGTGAGGAGCATCTGTATGCGACTTGCGGCGTCCGCACGCCCCGAGCGGTGGAATCCCCGCATGTTGATGCGCGCCGCGTCGAACACGGGCTCGTAGTAGCCGTAGAACTTGGGCACCGCCGCGTCGGGCGCGTCTTGCAGCGCGCGGGGGAACGCGGAGTAGACGCGCGCCTCGTGCGCGAGCATCCTGCGCTCGCAGGGTTCCCAGGTCGCGAGCTTCACCGCCACGGCGCGCGGGGCGGGCGGTGTGTCCGATGCCACGGAGGTGGCGGGGGGCAGGGTGAGCGGGGCGAGCCAGACCGCGGAGTGGTTGCCGCGGCCGAGGTGAGTTGGGTTGCGGAGATCTAAGGAGGCAGTGGAAGCGTCTCGGGCAGGACTAGCCTGCGCGGTGTCCCCTGGAGCGCCTATGTTTGCCCCCACAGGTCTGAGTACATGGTATCGGGTCGAAGGAAGGGAGGCCGTACCTATCTTCTCTACAGGGGTTGGTGCGAGCGGGGGGTACTTCCGCACGAAAGTGATCGCGTTGCGGTCGGTGAACGTCTCCCAGATGCCACTGGCGAATTTTTGATTATCAGCAAGGATGGAGAAGTTGGTAGTCGTAAGTGTGTCCCCGTCTCGCACGGCAATGACCTCAGGAAGTGATTCCGGCGGGATATAGTCTTCGAGGCTAGGTGGCATTGGCGTCTCCCAGAACGTGTCATCCTCATCGTCCGTAGCCTCATCGATTGACTCCGTGCTTTTGACTGAAGTCTCTTGTGCCACAACAGCTGAGGATGCATGAGGCGCGCCGAACGGCGGTATTCCGGGGAACACTCACTCAGTTTGCCCTGAGTCGCTATCTCGGGCCTGAAGCTCGCAGGCGCAGCGTCGATGAGGCAGGCAGCGGCTGTGGTGCTGATGGTCATGGTGTTGTGGAGACGCAGAAATTTGGTGAGATATTTGCGCTTTGGCGAGGAAATTTATGGGGACCGTGGATGTGTCTTCTGGTGGCTGGCTTCAAGCCGGACACACCGCAACGCAGATTGCCACGGTTCGTGCCAACCAGCCACAAGTCGCCGGTAATCGATGCGATTGCAGGATAGATTACAAGCGGGACTGTGTCGTGGAGGGTGCCGCGTACGATATTGAAAATTTGTGGCTCTAGGTGTTAATTACCGCTGTTCAGTGCGCCCACAAGGATCGACCACCTTGCGCCTCGCGTGAGGTGAACAGGCGAGGGTGGGTGGACAACGCGAACGCGTGCGACCCTGGCAGGGGGAGAAAAAAATTGGGATTCAGGAGACCCGCTAGCCGTCCTTTATCTCCTCCCCTGCCAGGGGTATAGGGGTCCCAGGCATGCAACGCCCCTCGACGGCCAGCACAGCCGCGGGCGAGCTGCGACACCCGCGCCGAAAATTCCTGAGCAGAGCGGATGGTCGGCTGACCGATTCCTGAGAGCGTACCGCTCGTAAGTTATAGTACTGACCTGGCTTGGGGTTCGCGAGCAGCTGCCCGATTCCTACCAACGCAGCGCGCGACGCCACGCGACTTCGAACTCTCGCGCCCATCGTACTTTTATAAACGATTTTAAACACCACCAATCGGCGGCGCCTTGGCGGCGCGAGAGCTTGGATAGCCAAACCAGCGCCGGCCACCACCGGTCGCGTAAGGCGAGTCCTGGTGAGTCAATGGCCTGCGGCGTCCAGATGAGGCGTGTCGACTAGCTAGTTGCTCTACGAGGCAAAGAAGATCCAGAATTGAATTCTCGTGGGATATAGATAGCAGTAGCGAGCATGGTAGCAGTGCTTCTGGCGAAATACGGCGCAACCGCAAATCAATGCGGGCGGTGATGTCATGGGCGGGTCGCAGTACCGTTGGGAGCCGAATACCGCAACAGCTTGTTCGTGCTACCGCGGCGGCTTCTCAGAAATACTACAGGTATGATCAGCCCCGAGAAGTCCGGGATAGAGGTATAGGAACTTGCGTGACATCGCCTTCAAGAGCGAGTTTGTGCGCCAAAGTTGTTGGACTTCAATCTCGCCCAGTTGTAAGCAAAGTGGCGTTATATTGGATGCCCGGAGCCTGTCTGGTACAGCGAGCGAGCATGTACAGCCCCTTGAGAGATTCAGAGAGGCAGAGAAAGCCGCATGTCGTTGATGAACGCTACAGCACAGGAAAGACGCACCATGATGCCAGTCACGTCCAAGGTCAAAGGCAAGCCCGAGCAGGCCGACCGATTCTGCCCGAACAGGCGGCGGGGCCTGCCGGCCCGTTCTATTCCCACGCTCACTGGCAGCGCCGCAGTCACAGCATGCCACTTCAGAACTTCAATGCACTGCTCAGAGCCCGTTCAACCTCACACTACCACGCAGACCCTTGTAGGCCGCAGGGTCATCACAAGAAGCTCTCAAAAGTGGCACACACAGCGATCCTACTGTATAGCCTCTAATCAACTCTGGCAATTGAGCGCGCGAGCTATCCCAGTGCATTCAACATCACGTCCTGCGGCCATCCCGGAACTCCTGGTGGCACCAAACATGCTACGGTGATAAGAACAGCTTGGTATAGATAGGATCAAAGAGAACCATATATTCTACACGAGTAGTAAACGTTCATGTGAATGTGAGCTGCACAGGCAGAGTGAGGCAGACGGCCGAACGCAGCTTTTGCGGGAAGGATTGGCACGCACGTGGATCGCAGCTGTGCTAGCTGGATTGCACACAGGCTAGGTCATCTAGATATCCACCAGCCCCCCCGGGTGCTTTTGCGGGCAGCGCGGGGACGAGATCATCTGGACATGGCTCTCATTCATTCACGAGCGGTCTACCACCTTGGTGCCGGTGCAGTGCAAGGCCCCACCGCGGCTTGCAGTGCGACGTCTTGTCGCTGCCAAAGACCCGATGCGGGAGCAGAGACACTCAACGACCCACGCGCATCACGGGCGCGACGAACTTTAGCGCGGACGGAGGGCACACAGGCACCGAAGTCCGATCTGGGGGCAGATACACAGATCCCCCGGATCCTCGTGTCTCCCTTGTACATTACAGAAGGTACACCCCGCTCAGCCAGATCGGCGCGTCGCCATAGCGCGAGCCAGCGAGGAGGTGAAACGCAGGGCATTAAAGTTCTGTGCGGACTAGGATCGCGGGCTTTCTTGGGAACAAAGGTCCTGCGAAGCTGAACTATAATCGATTGTGGCTGCTGGCGCGCGGCCAAGTACAAGGGCGTGCCTAAACACATACAAGGCTTGTTGACTTAGGATTTGCGGCATGCATGGTGGCGACGATGTGATGGTTGCGCAGGGAGTTGTGGGTGCTGGAATGGACGCAAGGGCCTGGCGCGCTCTGGGGATAGGGCGGGGGACGTCTGCGGAGGGCCGGGTGCCCAACCAGCGGGGTTCCGGAGAATCAGACAGCAGGCGCCAAGGCGCAAATGGCGGGCGTTGATTGGGCGGCGTGGCACCGCGCCAGGTCCCGAGGCGTCCTATGCATCGCGTGCGCGGTGCTCACGAGCTCCCACACGACGTAGAGTGTCGCAGAACGTCCAATGGAAAATGCACGAGGACGCCCGGGCTTGGAAGCCTCGCCTGGGACGTCTTTCGCCCGGGGAGCTCCTAAAGGCCACGTACTCGCACGAAAGGCATGACACATCGAACGGGGTCTCGTGCGGACGCTGACATGCAGCCCGCCAGTCAACGTGGCAGGATCTCGGAGGAGGCGGGCTGCGGACCTCTGCGGACATGGTGCGCGCGGGATGTCATTATGCAGAAGCCAAGCCCGTTCCGTAATGTCCACCAGGGTCCACCCCCGAGCGCCGCTGCACCCAGTGAACTGCAGGGAGGCGTTGGGGGAAGCAGGGTCGCACGGAGAGCGGGTCCCGGCGGCGAAGACTGTCGGCTGCTGTGAAAAGACGAAAGTGGAGGGTGTTGTTCTGATCGAAAGGGCAGGGAAGTCCATTGGGGCGGGCACATGAGCGCATAAGCGTGTGCGGAAGGATAAGGGTCCAGACAAGGGAGCCCCATCCTTGAACAAACTAACGTCCCGAAAAGGCAGTAGGGGAAGCACGAAGTCCGCCAGGCTCCCAGAGCGGGCGGTGGGTGCACTAAGGTTCGCGGGTGGGCTGGTCGGGCGTGCATCCTGAACAGAGCTGTGGTGAGGCGAACAGGGCAGATCAGAGAGCTGGGATGGATGCAGGGCACAGGATTGGGAGGAGATGGGAGAAGGGAGGGAATTGATGGGGGGAGGCCGAGGAGTGAAATGAGTTTGTTGACGGGCCGAGCGCGCGATCCGAGGCTATTCTCCGCTGGTCCTCTCAGCTGGTCTCGCTTCCCCTCCACAGTCGTTCCTGATATAAGGGAACACAACAATAAGCCTTTTTGTTCCCGGCTTCCTACACTCCCCCACTCCCCCTTCCCTCATTTTTTGTTTCGCTCGATTAGGTATGTTCTCCTCGACTGCTGTTCTCTTGCCTGGCCTCATGCTCGTCTGCAGACATGCCAGCTGTCCGCAACTCGCGTCGCAGACGCTCATCGCTCGCCCTTCGTATGTTCTTATCATGTCATCAGTTCTCCCTGTCCTCATAGACCTGCCTAGTCTCTGTCAACTCTCTCAAGCATGGCAACTACGCCATTCCTCAGACCTCGCCAAAAGGTGTCACCTTCGCCCCCAACGTAACCCCCGTAACTTTCGTGGAACCCGAGAATGACGGACTTGACTCGGAACCTTCATCGCCCTCATCAACGCTCTTCCCACCGGCCTTGAACCCCGCCCCACCGACGCGCAAGCGCTGCCCCCCTGGCAAGCGTCGCTCGCAGGGCTACATCCCGCGTCCCCCGAACGCATTCATGCTCTTCCGCGCCGACTTTGTTCGCCAAAAGCACGTCCCCGGGTCGATTGAGACGAACCACGGGTCGCTCTCCAAGATCATTGGTGAATATCGCATCATCAGACCATTCTGATTCCGCGGACACTTATTCCCACGCTATTTTAGGAAACTGCTGGCGCGCATTGCCTCTGGAGGAGAAGCGCGTTTGGGAGATCAAGGCTAAGCACGCAAAGGCTGAGCACAAGCAGATGTACCCTGACTACCGCTTCCGCCCCGTTCACAACAAGAACAAGGAGAAGAAGCCCAAGGCACTTCTGCCTGCAGAGGACGAGCAGCGCTGTGAAGACGTGGCGCAGCTTCTCCTCGAGGGCATGAAGGGTGAGGAACTCGCGGCCGCCGTCAAGCGTCTCGATCGCATGCGGTCTGCGACCCCTCTCAACATCCCCCGTCGGCCTTCTTCTGTCCCACTCCCGAACGCGTTCCCGATCGCCATCCCTGCTCTGCCGTTCGTGCAGCCTTCGCGCCCCCAGTCCCCCAGCACCTCGCCCTCCCCCGGTACACCCTTCCTCGTCGCCCATCCAGTGCCGCGCCTGCGATGTTCCGCTCCTGGACTGAGCCGTTCAACATGCCGCGCGAGCCGTCGCCGCTCCCCGAGATCAACTCGTCTCTGTTCAACGGCTCGTACTTGGACAACTCCTTCCCTGGCTCGTTCGACCTCGGCACCATGTTCGGCTCCCTCCCGAACGGCGCCTCCCCACACGAGCTGTCGATCTCGCCCCTTGACAACGTGGCGGCGTTTGACTCCCACAGCGCGTTCCCCTCGGCCTCGATGGACCCGTACTCGTTCATCCCCAGCTCGTCGCACTCTGACCCGTCCTCGAGCTACTCCGGCTCTCCCGCGCCCTCGGACTTCTCGCTTCCCCTGCACGCTCCGCAGCCGCAGCGCATGTACGATGCGCCGAGCAAGAGCACGCCCGGGCCGCTCGACATGGACATGGCCGCGTACTCGCAGGGCCTCGCGAGCTTCAACATCGCGCCGGACATGGGGCTCTCCTACGCCGTGCCCGAGATGCCGCCGCTCTCGTTCGACATCCCGGAGCACATGTTCACCGAGGCGTTCCAGGTGCCGCACCCGATCCCGGCGCCCGTCGCGGTGCCCGTCGACGCCGGCTTCTCCTTCAACGACATGATTAACGAATTCTGAAACGAGCACGCCGCACGCCGCATTCTTGCACCACGCACAACATCCAGCAACTATATATATACCGTCGGAGCTCCCATTTCTTGCGTCTCGTCTCTTCTCGCTTCCGCGCATGCACCTTCAAGTTGATATATATATACACAAGAACAAGAAGCCTCGAGCAGCCCGCCCCCACCGGCGGTGGACACTCACGCAAATACCAGCCTTCACGCTATCTATATATGTGTATCTCTTTCACCCCCATCTGCCTCGTGTTCTCTAATCGCGCCTCGGTTCCGTACAACGTGTAGCTCTATTACCCTTTCTCTCTTCTCTTGTCTCGGCCAGATTGATCGAATCCCCCCCTTGTAGCTATTTATCTCTACCCGCGCATGCGCCCGCATTAATACCCAATCCTCGTCTCTGCTCGCTGCTCGTGTCTCACGCTCGTTCACTGTGCATACTACTTGCGCGCGAGCGCGGCGTCCGGATCATACACTCTCTGATGCTGGTTTATTCATACTTATGTATTGTAATCGCTGGCGTCGCATGGACGAATGACAGTGTCTGTTCCATCTTAGTATCCTATTGAATCGGTAGCGAAGTTGGACCGTGCTGTCCCCAGCGCCGCCGCCTACTATCCTCTGCTATCTGTCGCGGTGAGGGAAGTGCGCAACAGATTTCCTCGTTACTACTAACGCAAAACCTCAGGTGTCTGTGGCCAACGTGTTGCCGATGTGGTCGGGGCGACGTAAGCCCGTTGTGTAGCTGGAGCTACGGAAGGGGCCCCGACCTCTCCATGGCTGTGTGATGGTCTGTTCTCAAACTTGAACTGCATAGCATTACTGATGATAATCATAGAATTTCGGGGGACCACTGGCCGAGGTAAATCACACCCGAGTTCTGCTACTCGTGTGGTTCCGATTCCATGAGCGCGCGCATCTCCGAAAGCCGCACGATGCACTTCAGAGGTCGCTCGAGTTTCTTGACGGAGTGGGATATGCTCTTACACCAGTTTCATTGTAAGCCTACTTGAGGGCTTGGGCAAAGATGCTTGGAGCATGTACTCGGGAAGTGCAAGTGCTGGAGTATTGGTAAGGAATCGGATTCTGGCTCGGGGAAGATCGGCGAGAGAACCAAGGTATCAGTTGATATAATGATAGACGCCCGTCCCTCTGCAAGCGACGCAATCGACTCATCGCGGCCTCCGACGACGAACCCACGCAAGAGCCAACGTCTGCAGCCGTTTTCACTCAGTCATCCAGTGCAGGCACCTCGAACGTGTTGCGATCGGATCGCGCGCGCAGCGCGTGTGCGCGAGCTCTCCCCGAACTCGCTCGGAAAGTCGGTGTCGTGCGCGCGTGGTTTCAAGCGTGCGCGGCAGCCAATCAATACGGTTTTATTATGGACTCTAAGTAGTATAAAAGTGGTGTACTTACGATGCGCAAACGCTGCGCGTTTTTCGAGAATCGACCCTACATTCAACAGAACGAGTTGTCGACAATAATACTGCGTTCCAAATATTCCATTTTCCAGGGAATTTATCTTTTTTTTGTGTCTTTTGGTGTGCCATGTACGTAGTCATCTGCAAGGACAACTGGCTCTGCAAGGCGTTACCATGTGCAGGGCACAACAGCTTCACTCCATTACAGGGGTAGGACGGCGCCGCGTAGCGTAGTGGTCAGTACCAACCAACAGCGGGTCTGTATAGCATGTGCAGTACATGGTGCCACCGCATAGCGGTCAGCTAGCGTGCAGCAGGTGCCAGATGACCAGCGAGCTAGGGCTTGCGAGAGTTCAGGCGACGAGCCCCGGGTGCCAAAACTACACCAGGGGTCAGAAGGGAACTCGAGGCGCATAAAAGCGCACCATTGCGCACCGAGGATCTTCACCACCCAGCCCAGTTTTCGAGCTCTCTCTTAACCCGTACAGTCCCTAAACCCCGCCAGCAAGCACTTTGCGCCCCCCCCCCCCTCCCCCTCCCTTCCGAGCTATATGATTGTCCCGTCTTCTGCTGAGCTTGCACGGCCCGCAAGGCGAGGGTCCACGCTGAGAACGCCGCACCATCACCGCCTGCAGGCCCTGGCGGTTGTGCTGTTGTTCATGCTCAAGCACCGCAAAGTCTTCAAGCGCAAGCGACCCAAGCCATGTAAGCCTTGCAAGCCACGCGAGCAACATCGCAGTGGTCCACATGCGAAGCACAAGACAAAGCCTCAGCACAACATAAAGCATGTGTCCAAGGTAAAGCATGAGCGCAAGATAGAGTATGGTACGAAGCCCCCACGACGATCCTCTACCCTTCAACCCGGTTGACAGAATGGCAGTTCATACGTAACGTTTCTGCGCTCCTTCTCGCTCCCTCTCGCTGGTCCGTGTCCGTGACAAAACCACCCCCACATTCTCAGGCATGCACTGTACTATTGCCACCGGACGTCTCAACGTCCATCCCGAGCGCTGAGCATCTCAACAATCTCGTAGGATGACATCGATTTCTGCGGTTAAGCAACACATACACTTAGTCTGATTTCTTTGCTCATTCCCTTGATGGGACAATCGCTGGCACTCAGCAGATACAGACTCAGATATACTACCTGATAATCACTCCTTGTATTGATGCTGTGAATGAACGGTATTGATGTGATGATTACCGGCCAGAGGATAATAAAACGGTACTATCCGAGCAATATCCGGGCTGGCGCAGGGCCTATGTCCCATCACCAATCGCAGAAGAGATCGTTCATTGGTCGGTCCGCTGTTCAACGTGTCGAACCATAGCAATCGGAGATTGATCTTGGAAGCAGTTCCCCGCGTCGCTTAAGAATCGGCAACGCGCGACCGCAGAGGGAGAAGGCGCATGGGTTAAGAATCGTGCTTATTAGACCTGGAAGGTGATGACACAGGCGTAGCTGAGCATGACTATTACCTTCGATCGACGTCCTCGGAGATAGGCGTAGAGCTAAACGAACTGTTTTCGAATTCTGCGAAAGATCCAGATTACGAGATGAGCTCTCAGAGAAGACGCTAGGGAAAGAAGCGATTGGTCCAAGACACCCATCGGAACGAACAACTGGAGGGCCGAG
>WTXD01000312.1:0-12693 GCA_022496205.1 Gloeopeniophorella convolvens | reverse complement strand
ATATGCTACTGCCTTGATAGACCCTCCCCTTGAGCTCAACAACGTCGCATACCTGGAGATGGCAACATTCAATCTGAAGTGGTGCTTAAGCCAGTTGATCAAACAAAGCACAGCGAGGCACTGCTGTGTTCGCAGCTGCTGATCGCGCGTCAACCAATTTCTTGTTGAGTTGATCGGCTAGCAAGAAAGGAAGCTGAGTTGTGGCTGCTCCTTTGTTCGCCTTTCTCGGAAGTATTCACAGTTCTGAGACACACCCCCTTCAAAACGATGCTCGTCCCTGTGTCCCCAGTCCCTCCCACTCCCCTGCTGTCGACTGCTAGAACCCGTCGCTCCTTCTCCGTCAGTATACACCCCCGCTCTTTCAATGGAAGACGATTACGACAGCGATTACGCTGCAAGGCCCGAGGCTGGCAGGCCAAAGCGACGCTCGTTGGACTCGGATGAATCGTACGTAGTATTACTATGTCTCTGGCCGAATCATTTGTCTCAATAGTGTTCCAGAGATAACGATCAAATGTCCGGCCTTAAGGTCAGCTTTCTGGCGCTGCATACCGCATATATGCTCATTGTTCCAACAGGGTCGCCTGCAGTCTCCGGTCGACGACGACGACGACAGTCCCGTCGACTCCGAAGGTCCGAAACCAGAGGTGCCACCCAGTACGACCCTCATTCGTCAATCATCTACTTTCACTTCCCCCCACCCATCTTCGTCGACTGTCTTTATCCCGGCTCCTGACGCAATACCCCGTCCGGCTTCTGAGTACAACAATGTCGTATCCGCCGACGGGACCTCTGTTTTCTGCGTTGAAGGCTACGTGAACACGCCGGAGCTCAGCGCCGCGCACACTGGCGGTCTCGACCAGGGCCTGCCTACGACTGGCCCATACAGGTCACTTTTTCGGGCTGGTTCCGAGGCGCGCAGCAGCACCTCGGGAACACCAAGATCATCAGACGCGAACCTACACGTCCTTGCAGACGCCGCACAGTCACCAAGGTCCACACCGCCAGTGACTTCGCCTGCCTCCGCGTCTACACCGAAGAGGCGCAGGAAACCGTCGCCGTTGGCAGCCCCATCTCCCACACCCTCTGTGGCAGTTACGAGTTCTATACCCGCAGCGGCGCCGCCCAGGGAGTCTTGGGGCGAAGCGACCTCTTCACCGGTCGCCGGTCGTAGTCAACAACGGCCACCACCCCCGGCGAAACCGCGCAGTGGCGCGAATAAGGGCAAAGCCAAACCAAAGGCTTCTCCAGTTCAAACACCCCGCCCAATCTCTTCCCATGCCGACGCTGGTGCTCGGCAGTACGAGCAACCACAGTCCGCGTATCCGCATTCTGCGTCATCTCAGGCTTCCTCTGCTCCCAGTACGTCTGGATCAACCATACCGTCGCGTCCCCAGAGCCAGCAGAAGAGCAGAGTGAAAGTAAATGATGCCGCAGATTTCCACCCTCCGCCCCCAGCGCCAGCGGTGCCTTCCGAAAGTACCTCCACGACTACGCAGACGATTACTACGCTTCTTACTCTGAAGGCGGGCTACCCAGTGCAACGGAGCAATCGCAGAAACGGACGCAAGAGTCGACCCCGCCCCCTCCGAGAATCTGGGAACCTCCTCTGTCTTCATCCTCTGTGGCAACGTCGGGTCGCGCGCCCTCGTCCGCGACCCGCAAGGCATCACCCACACCATCTTCGGCGGGCTCACGTCGCTCGCAGTCATCGAGCACGAAGCTCCGCATGATAACTTTGCTGATCGAGGACCGGCGGACTCAGACTGACGAGCTGGCGGAGGTCCGCGTTCCGCTCAAGACTGCAGGCGAGGGTTCTTCTGGGCGGACGCCAGCGATGTATGTGGGGCGTTGCAAAGCGGTCCATCCCGCATCGATGGTGAGGGTTTCTCCATTTACTATTGGCAGTGACACTGACGTGTCATGTCCAGGTCCTGCAAAGGTGCTCACGATGCGCGGGAAGTATCGCCAGACCTTGATGCGGATATCTGCAGAGGGCACAGAGACCCAGTCAGTCGGCGAACCTCAAAGTTGATTCAGACAGAACAGTGACGATCGTCGTGGAAAGTGTTCGTAATCAACTTAATGATGTCTTCTTCTGGCGCGCTCACACCGTCTTTTCGATAGATTGTAGACTTTGCTGCCTCGGCTATGCAGACACCACTTCTCAACGCTGAGGCCGGTACATTACTGAGCTCGGTTCCTCTTGCACCGGTTCCGAGCAGCATGCAACCGCTCACGCCCATGTCCAACGCACTTGGCCTTGAAAGCACACCCGTCAGTCAGGCAGACCATGAGCCGGATCGGAGGGCCGATGGCGGCAGGAAACGCAAGCGGGAGACCAATGCGACTCATGCCAACCAAGCGCGCTACGATCCCTCTGAAATTCCTAGTCCATCCTCCGAGGCTAGTGCATCGGTGCGACATGCATCCATGCCCTATGATTACCCTGCTCGCCCGAAGAAGCTCAAACGGAATGACTCAGCAATACCCTTGGATCGCGAGTATGCTTCTGGATCGTCGTCGGCGCATCGTAGCCAAGCACTCTCGCAACGACGCCCCCAAGACACCGAAGCGTCTCGCTCGCAACACTCGGACTACGGAATGGATCCTCCGTCGTCACCCGCACCTTTGCAGTCTTCACGGAAAGCCCAAGGACTCAGGATCAGCATGCCCGTTCTGATCGGAGACCACACGCGTTGCTAAAGTTGTCTCCCGCACCCGCCGAAGATGCTCAGAGCACGCACACTAGGATCGTCTCCTTTCTCCGAAAGGAGTTTATGCACGATGAAGCGACCTGGGATAACTTCGTTGAGAACCGCGCTCATCCAATGCTTCTGAGTAACGAAGTCTTGCTCAGAGTTTATTGGTTTGCGCAGAAGCGACTCGATGAGTGGGTAGATGCTCGCGCCCCGGAGCACCTGGGCAGCAAGCCAGTCACAATCGTGAGTAGTGGCACCCTTCCTGCCACCCAGAAGTTGCTGATGCACGCTTCAGAACCACGTCCTCTCTGCGCTGGCGTTACAGAGGACTGGTATCGAGACTGCAACGAAACGCTTTCCCTTCTGATTGCGTACGGCGAGCGGGGCGAGCGATACGAGGATGCACGCGCTGTGGCGGCATCGCGCGATCGCGCGTCGAAAACGCGAGCGCGGGGTTCTGGTCCACTGATCTCCTTAAACTGCTTCGTCGGGTGCATGACGAATACTGTGTAGGTGTCCGCGGAGATGGCGGGTCGGGTGCTTGATGTATACTTACTCGTAGGTGCATGACTGCCAAATACGAATACAGTATACTCGTCCCGTTGTCGGCCCAGGAACGAATGTTGCGTCCTAACGTGAACCTTACCGGTGTCAGCTGGTAGGCCTAGGAGCTCATGCTGACTTGCTCAGCGCAACGACTTATTAAGATGCGCCCCCTCGGCGCTTTCTCACGATCTGGCGCAAAGCCTCGGTTTAACACTTCGGCCTCCCCTTATCGGACATTCGGTCTCTACACTGTTCGGCTATCCTCTTACCGGGTGTCCCGACCGTCTATCGTTCTCTCAAGCAGCTTACTCACTTGGTACGGGTGCGCGCTCTGACAAACACACAGACCCGCCCATCCCTTCCTGGCGTTGCTATGATTCGTCTAAGCGCTGCAGGATGGCTCGACTCTGGTATAAGAAGAGGGCATAGCCAGGGCGGGGTGACATCAACGCAATTCACTCACGTCCCGTTCCGTCTCTCATGTCTTCCTCGAAGCTCTTCCAGCCTATTCAGTTTGGCAAGGCTGCCCTGAAGCACCGAGTCGTCATGGCCCCTCTGACGCGCAACCGTGGCAACAACGTCCACACACACACGGACCTCGCCGTCGAGCACTACTCCGCACGCGCCAACGTGCCTGGCAGCTTGATCATCAGCGAGGCGACCTTTATCGCACACAAAGCCTCCGGCTACACCTTCCATGCCCCAGGTATCTGGTCCGACGAGCAGATCGCAGCATGGAAGCGGGTGCGTCGCTTCTCCTGGTCTAATTGCTACAACACCGTCTGATCATCGTCGCTTCTTGTAGGTCACGGATGCAGTACACGCTAAGGGCTCCTTCATGTACCTACAGATGTGGGCGCTCGGGCGCGCCGCGACGCCCGAGCAGCTCAAGCAGGAGAACCCCGCGTTCGAATACGTGTCCGCCGGGAGCGTCCCGGTGCCCGGGGCCTCCACTGCGCTCAGGCCCAAGGATGGTTCCGACGCCGACGTCGCCATCCCTGTCCCACGCGCGCTGACCAAGGACGAGATCGCGGAGTACATCCAACTCTACGTGACCGCCGCGCGCAACGCGGTCGAGCGCGCGGGCTTCGACGGCGTCGAGATCCACGGCGCGAACGGATACCTCGTCGACCAGTTCCTCAAGGAGGTCTCGAACGACCGCAACGACGAGTACGGGGGCTCCCCCGAGAACCCCGCGCGCTTCGCGCTCGAGGTGGCTGCGGCCGTCTCTGCTACTGTCGGCGAGGAGCGCGTCGGGCTCCGCCTCTCGCCCTGGGCCACTCCCTTCGGTATGTCTCGCGGTTTGTGCGTCCTTTCATACCATTGACTTTACCCTTGTTTCCTGCAGAGGCCGTTGAGAAGGACCCCGTCCCGACGTTCTCTTACCTCGCCTCGGAGCTGCGCAAGCGCCACCCAAACTTTGGCTACTTGCACGTCGTCGAGCCTCGTATTCGGGGCTCGTACGACCGCGAGATCACGCACGAGTCGAACGACTTCCTGCGCAAAATCTGGGCCGGCAAGACATGGGTCTCCGCGGGCGGCTACACGCGCGAGGCGGCGATCCAGGCGGCGGACGAGCGCGACGAGCTTGTCGCGTTCGGCCGCTATTACACGTCAAACGTACGGTTTTGCTCCTGTTTTGGGCCGTGATACGTCGTACTGACGTCTCTTTGGTAGCCCGACCTCCCCGTTCGTCTGCAGAAGAATATACCACTGACACCGTATAACCGCGACACGTTCTATACCTTCGAGACGGCCGTGGGATACAACGACTACTTACCCGCGTCTGCAGAGACGCCAATTGCTGTAGCTGCATAATTACTCCATATACCTAGATTTCTATCTTTATCGTCACTGGGTCCGGGTTATATCACGTTAATTGGATTCTTCAATAGCAAAGTTGTGATGTGATGCTGGCTTGCAGCCACAAACAGGTGTGTTGAACTTTACATTTACACTCTGGCAATCCCGTTAGAAAGGCTACCGACTTAGAATACCCCGTCTGATATTGCACAAATTCGCTAATTGACTGCTTTGATAACCCTCTATCGTGACATGTGGGAGTCAAGTTACAGAAATAGATTACAGAAGCAGGAAAGAAGTCGGCGCGCCAACATCCGCGAGCGCAGCAATCTCCTTGAGCGATCTGCCGCCATTGGTTCGCTCGCAGACCTTGACTCCGCCGCCCTGCGCACCGCCCAAAATAACAAAGCGACTGCCCTCTCCGAAAATCGCAAAGCCGCGCAGGTGCTTCACGCCGGTGTGCACCTCCTCGACCAACCTGGGCGTCTCGGGGTCGTCCAGCGAAAATATGGCGAGCGTGTCCCCGCCCGGGCCCGGGTCGTTGCGATTCGACGCGTACAGGTGCAGCGTGGTGCTGCCGTCGAGCGGCGGCGCGAGCAGCAGCTCCGCGGCGAGGCGCTCTCCGAGCGACTTCGGCGGGTTCTGCAGGGTAGACGCCGTGCTCAGAAGCTTCGGCGGCGCGGGCAGCGGCGGAAGGCGGTGTGCGGTAAGCGTGCTCGTGAGTTCGTTCAGCGTGTACAGGATGTCCTCTGAGCCGAATTCCTGTCAGCTGCTACTTACTGGAGGACCACAGGGATGACGAACCATGGAAAACAACGTGTCGGGGCCCGCTGCCGGGCGCATACTCGACCTCGCCCTGCACCGTCAGCCCGCCAGAGGACTGCTGCACGACGCGCCACGTCCGATCGGCGCCCAAATCCGGAATCAGCAGCTCGGTGCGCCCAGGGATGGTCACGAGGTGGTGCGGGTGCGAGCCCTCCTGGCGCTCAGGGTTCGGGCCTGTGCCCTTGAAATGCAACGAAATGGCGGGCGCATCGAGGAAGTACGGAGGCGACGTGGATAGGGGAGCGGCCAAGACTGTTCCCGAGGAGTACTAATGCGTGGATCACCCCTCAGCGGTCACGCACAGGAGATAGAAAGAGACGCACGTTGCCGACTAGGAGCGTGTCCTTGACCGCGAGCAGGGACGCAGGGTCAGCGCCGCCGCTCGGAATCTCGCCAACTACGGTGCCGCGGCCTTCTTCATCGTATTTGATCGCTACAGCGACGCCCTCTGCTTGCTCGAGGCCCGTAAAGACGAGATACGGGTCGTCGGGGTGCACGGTGAGCCAGGACGGGTGGTGTCCGACCCTAAGCTCTGACGCAACTTTGAGAGTTGGGCCCGCGGGATCGAAGAGAAGGGTTGTTACGTGGTCTGTATAAGACGCGACCAGGATCCGGTAGACCGTCATGGCAGTCAGCAGTCAAGTTGCGAAAAAGCCCCCGACGAGCTTATCGACGGGCAGGCCTTATTGATCTTATACGATGCATGACGCGCCCAGTGCGCACCGAAGTGCCCGAAAAATGTCCGACGAGGCGGCTCGGAGAACCTCGCTGGGTGCGCGAGTCGCCAGCGATGTATGAACGCGCGAAAGAGAGCCAACCACAGATGCGTGTTGGGGCTGTCGCCTTGTCCTTCCCGCAAGCCTGTATGCGTTTTTAGAGAGGCGTTGCGCGAAGAAGCGCGTACGCTCGCTTCGTCCCCCGAGCCCGATGTTTCCCCAACCCCCGGCCCGAGGTCCCCGTCCTTCGATGGCCCCTCTCCTCCGCTGCCCATTACAACCTCTACCGCACCCAAGTTGACGTGTATCCGCCCTGTCTTGCGCGCGCGTGCAATTCTTGGCATTTCACCTGCATTCCTCCGCACTGCTGCCCCGTAATGCCCGCGCTGCTACCGCCGAGTATACGCCGCCCGTCGCAATGGAATAAGAACAGCGCTCACGGAAGCTCATGTCGATACACCTCTTGCTCGGATTGCCATCCAGATAGACGATATAAGAATCCGCAGTAAATTCCGTACGTGTCACTAGTAAAACAATCTCCAAGTATCTCGATAGCGAGAGCGGACGCACAGGGGTAACGTGCAAAAGTGGTAGCTACAACACCTATTTCGGGTTCGCAGAGAAGACATCAGACGCCGGCTCGGGAGATGGGGCTACGGCGAAGTCTTTACTTACAGCATAGTCCGAGGGCACAGAAGCGTGAAGGGGCGAGGGGAAACGGATGGGCCGGAGTCAGCAGATAACACAATTCGCATCTGGGTTGGACGTCTTGTTCAACTTGACTTCGAGTTGAGCGCACAAAGTCCCATCTAAATCAACATATGATGACGCGCTATGGAAATCAGAGTGAGTGGGAATTCGGAGACGAGTCAGCGTGGACTTACTCATTCTGCAGGTTCGAGCTGTATGAGCTCTTTGAAAGAGGAACAACAATCTCGCGGATCGGACCATTGGGGGCTATCTGTTGAGAACCCGTCTTGAGTTGCAGTGAGATCGTGGGGCGCTCTTTGCCAGCTGAGCTTGGGTGTCGCGGTGGCTGAGCCTGGCCGCGCACTGTCATCCGTTGTGCCGTTGGTGTCATCTCAGGCGCCGATGGGGATGGCGGCAACGATCGGTCGAAAACGACGAGACGGGCGTCGACCCAGGTGGCCTGACTGTGCTCGCCCATGCCCAATGTGGCAATCCATTCACCGGAACGGGTAGGGTGGGTATTAGGCGTACCAGCCGCTCCCGCGACGGCGAACGCAAGGTACCACAGCCGTCCTGAGCATCGTGATGTCAACACCACCGCCTCATGATAGAGGCCAGGAGACATACCCCGTGCTATGAATTCAACCTTGGCTATCTTGGATACGCGCATGCGGAGCTGGAATTGTGCGAGCGAGAAGTCCACTCTGAAGGCACCGCCGCCGTTGCGTTGCTCCTCCACCGAGACGGTATCCACCACGTCTGCGCCCCCGAGCAACATCCTGTCTGTTCCAAGACGTTGCGCAAAGACGTCGTAGCGCTGCCCAAGACGTACGAACAACGCGTTGTCAGATACGGTCATGCACCCCAGACGCGCATCAGCAATGCTCTGCGAGTTGAGCGGGAG
Organism: Gloeopeniophorella convolvens; assembly: GCA_022496205.1. Taxonomy (NCBI): domain Eukaryota; kingdom Fungi; phylum Basidiomycota; class Agaricomycetes; order Russulales; genus Gloeopeniophorella; species Gloeopeniophorella convolvens. The sequence goes on along the minus strand of WTXD01000312.1, from coordinate 4,507 downwards.
CGACGCGTCCATAATGGCCAAAACAAGCGCGTCGGGATCGCCAGGGGGTGCCGTGTGATCCGTTTTGACCGGAGAGGCAGGCCGCTTCAGAATCGCCCAGTAAATGGGCAGATGCCCTTCAACGAATGGCTCCTGAAGCAAAGAAGCGAAGTCGAGCTCCTGCGCACTGCATGCCTCTGCACAGCTTGCAAGCACAGCGAGGCAGTCCTGCTCAGAGGGGTGCGGCTGGGATAGGAGGTCACGGAGGATAGATTGCGATGTCGCCTTGACTTGCTTGGCAGTTTTCGAGAGGCCGAAGATGGCAGTTGGTAACCATCGCGTGTTGTTTTTCGTGCGTTGTTTGTTGAGGCGCCTCCCTGCAGATGGTGCGCTGGACGATCGAGGTCCAAGAGGGGTGGCTGGGGAGAGACCGGCACCGATCCAGGCGAGGGGCGAGGTTTCGCGTGAGGGGGCGCTGCGGGGGTTTGGAGGGCGCGTTGGTAGGGCGGAGGCGCGTCGGTAAACTGCTGAGATTTGTCGATCATGGTGGGGAAGGGGGCGGGTGGGGATGTTCGAGTGGGTGACTAGGATATAAGTATAAGTATACCGCTTCGCGGGGCCGACAAGATGCTGCGCGCTCTTAATTGCGCAGTCCAGCGCCTGACGTCGGGCTGTGCAATGAAGCTCTCGTACTACGAAGCTAAATGACGTGCAATACTCTCAGACAGGCATGGGCTCTCCCACCCAGCATACTGACATGGAGAAGCGTCCACCAGGAGGAAAATACAGTTCAAGGAAGAAGAAAAGACAGCAGGGTGCATGCTGGTGCATGATGCCAGCAAGCTCAGGGAGGAGACTGCGGTCCTAGCAGACTCGGTGACATGATCGCAGTCGCACTGGCGCTAGCCCGGCCCGGAGGTTCGCGCAGCTTTGCTGTTCTGTTCTTCTCGCACCGCAGATCCCCGCACAGAGCACGCAGACCCACTGCTTGTAAACGGTGTGCGCACTGCGCACCTGTATGCAGCGTTTTGACCACCATCCTTCTGTCAAGCGTTACACTGGATCCGATCGCGGCACGCGCCTCAAGTTCGCACACGAAAACAAGACTATAACGATACGAGAAAGCATCATATATGTACATAGTACGCACAACTACAGCCCGTGACAAAACAAGACAGTACAGTGAGAGAAATTTGTAACAGATGTGGAGGGTATCATCGATCATAGGGCTTGTCCATAACTATGTCGTATTCTTCGTAAGATCATGGATGTTTCGGCGGCGGAGAAACCGACCAGGTACGGAGAGCAAGTTCGCCTGCGTACAAGGAAACGCAGTTTACCCTACCGATCGTACATGATTGGGCCGGTCCCTCGTGCACGTCGATCATTCGCAGCTCCCGGGATCTCACCATTGCGGGACAGGTGATGCCAATAAAGCACGTCACCGGCGCGCAACGGCTGCGTCGTGGGTTTCAGGGGATCTGCAAATGCGGTGGATGGTACTGGACACGGTGACTCGGGTGAGAGCGACGGCATGCTGCTGTGCGAAGAAGTCGACACGGGAGAAGCTGTTGGCGGTGTGTACGGTCCGGCAGGTTCCGGAGTCCCGGGAAGGAAGGAATGCGGGGACGGCCCAGAACCCGGAGAAGGTGAAGACGAGTCGGTGTAGCCGGGCAGTATGCCAGGTTCGCCCGGGGTATAATGTCGCTCAGAAGCGATGAGTTCCGACGAGTGGAAAACAAAGCGGTGGCCATTTGTAGCGCGATTCGTCGCTGATATCGACGATGTGCAGCGTGCACACTGGACAGCTGTTCAGCGAACCTTATGGAAGAAGGACGCATGGAAATCAGAAGGCTTACTGGAATGACGATCATGTAGCCGACATTGCTTCCGCAACCGTGACAGCAAAGGGTCTGCGTCAGACACTCACACGTACGGGGCTGCTGCTCAGCTGTCTGCCGCCTAAGGGACTCAGGCGCGCTCGGCTTGGCAGAATACGCGGAGCAATTGACGGGCAACGCGTCCGTAGAGTACAAGGGGACATGTGGGCGGAGCAGAAGAACAGCCTAGAGGGTGACAGTTCCGAATGACAGCGGATCAAGTAATTTATCACCTCATACGCACCTTCATACCGCGATTGGTAAGAAAAGTCTGACAATGCCTACATTCCAGCAGCCATACTTTGTGTGCGACTGGCGGTGGAAAGGACGGGGCGGCGGCCTGTGCATCAGCAGAGGTCCCGGCAGGGTGCCATGGGGCGTAGCCAGGGTATGCCCAATTGGAGTGACGACTCATGGGAGGTGAGTACTGCGCGGCGGGCAGTGTAGCTTGCGGTGTGGGATTGTTGAGACTGAGACTCGATGGGGGAAATATACGTTCTGTGGGAGCGTGTTCTCTGTGGTGGTAGGATGCATGAGGATAGGGATTGGAAGAAGCGTCGTATATAGAGGCTGGCTGATGGAAGCGGTGGCGTCCGATAATTTGCGTGGGGATGGCACCAGCTTGACTGGCAGCGACGGCGTAATGTGAAGGGCTACTTCCACTGTCGTAGCGAGGGACATCAGGCGGTGTTGTGGGAGACAATGATGGCATCGGGAACCGCCAGATAGAAGGAAGAGAGGAGGATGGATGGCTGTGCTGCGAATTGGGAGGAGATGTGATGGCGCGGGTGAGCGTGTCAAAGAAAGGGGGACAAGAGAGGGAAGCCGCAAAAGTTGAAGAAGGCCAAAAGTGGATCGACGACGACGGTGGCCATCTGGCCGGTCTGCTATTAAATCTTAGATACTAAGATTCCAAACAGATCTGATCTGATGCATATCAAATGACCAAGGTCCCTGCAATACCGTGCAATCAACTGGCACGTCAACTTGTAGTCACTAGCATGCCTCGGGCGGACACCCGGAATCTGCTGGACGATTCGACTGCGTCCGCACCTTGGCTGCGGCGCACCATCCACAGTCTAATTTGCGCGCCCGCTGTCCTCTGAACGTGAACATTCGGTCCAGGGTGTGGCACCCCGGAGGCAGTCTGGCCACGTATCCTATGTAGTAAGTAATAAGCAGGGCCGTCGGTGTATGTCAGCCGCTGCCGGAATCGATGAACAAGGCGCGTCCGAAGAGCTGGCAGCAGCTGAGCTCAGCCCGCAAATTCAGGTCCAGGAGGGTGCCAGCGTTAACCGAGAAATGACGAAGATCAAGAAGGACCGGGAAGAAAGACGACAATGTGCTCAGAGGCGTGGCCGCCGGTTCTGAATCTGTCGGTCGCGCCCGCGGAGTGCAACTCCAACTCCGACGCCGAACTGGCCAAGTGCGCGACACACTGGGCCGATGCCAAACTCTTTGTCGGGAAAGAGCGTGGAAATGGTGAGAAAAGAGGATAACTATATCCAGGCTCTTACGGCGTAAAGTAACCTAAATAAAGTTTAACTTCTTCCCTGAATTTCAGGGTAATTTGCGTGAATAGTTTAACTTTTGAGCCGAACACCGAGAAAACTCTGAGTAGAGTTGAATTATTTTCACACATATTTGAAATACAAGAGTGTGGATATAGTTATCTCTTTTTCTGACTATTTCCACGCTCTTTCCCAACAAAGAGGTTGGCATCGGCCAGTGACAGGCGCTCGGCGCAACGCGGGGAACCCGGAGCGCCTCCGACTTCCCCTCCAGGCTTCGCACACAGCTCTGCCTCTCCCATCCGCCACACCATGGCAGCGCGCAACCCGGGAGTGCATGTTCTCAGACCCGTGCACTCACTTAGAATAACATTTCTCGTGGACAACACCATAGAATGGTTAGTCGCGATCAGACCAACTGCGGCTCCCCGCCTCTCCCGCACGCGCGGGCGTCGCTAAGGGAAATGTTATCGCAGGATGACAAAATTGCCCCGGCTTTACACATGAGGTGCGGCACCATCTAGTTGACAGGGTCCCGAGTTGGACCTCTCACAGGCGTGCCGTTTCTCCCTCTCGAGGATTTCTGTTGCGGTGAGTCACCGGCATAACCCCCTCGTGCTCCCCCTTGCGCTGAATTCCACCGATTGTAGGGGCTCACGGTTTCTCTGCACTGATCGTGCGTCTTCGTACCTCGATATGCTCGCGCTGACGTCACGCACGGGTTTAAGGAGACACAAGAGACGGCCGACGCGTCGCCGCACCTGACACTATTTGACACTGGACCCGAGGGCAAGTCGCTCTCACGAAATGTGGTCGGACTTGGCATTCCACTCGAACAGATCGAGCGTGTCGTGATATCTCACTGGCATGCCGACCATACCGGCGGTTTGACTTCCTTTCTCAGCCTCCGTGGTGAGGTGTCCAGTGAGCGGCCCGTCGTCGACGTGCATCCGGATCGCCCCGTCGCTCGTGGTATTGCGCCGCTCCATCAGGAAAGGTCATATGCCGTCTACCTCCTGACCCATACTTTGACGAGATTGAAGCACATGGGGGAATTCTGGAGACGCACAGTGAAGGGCACGCCGTCGCGGGCGATACCCTGTGGGTGAGCGGAGAGATCCCTCGTGTGACGCCTTT
>WTXD01000311.1:0-12722 GCA_022496205.1 Gloeopeniophorella convolvens | reverse complement strand
AGCTTGTCGGTTCTGGCTAGAGAACCTCGAACGGAGAAGGTCGCAGAAGGTCGCGGGATTGATCTACACACCTGGTCGCTGTGGAAGTCGTCCGACTTCTGGCTTCTGTGCTCCATACACGTGCTCTGTAAGCCCTTTCATTACATGGCACCGTTTGGTTGACTAAGGCTCTTCAGTGAGTGGCACAGGGATAATGTGTCAGTATCACCCTCGCATATTTTGTCTGAACTCATCGAAATGCCTTTAAGTCATCAACAACGCGGGAGCGATAGCCCAAGCACTCTTTGCCCACAACAACCCCGCCTACGACGAAGCAGAGTCCTCAGTCTGGCAAGCCGCCCAAGTTTCCATCATAAGCGTAACGAACTTCCTGGGCCGCATTCTGATCGGCATCATCGCGGACATCACAAAGTCGCGCTTCCACAAACCACGATCGTTCTGCATATCCCTCGTTGCCGCTTTGTTCGTCCTAGCACTCTCCGTGCTGATATACATGGAAGACGTGCAGCACATGTGGGTGGCAAGTGGAACACTTGGCCTTGCGTACGGCTGTCTGTTCGGCCTATTCCCCACGATCACCATCGAGTGGTTTGGACTTGGTACGCAGATACCCGTTCCACTGTTATCTTGTGGCATTGGCATTGACACTGCAGCATGCAGCACATTTCTCCGAAAACTGGGGCACAGTCTCCATCTCCCCGATCATCGGCGGCAATGTGTTCTCTCTGGCCTTTGGACGCAATCTAGATGCCCATGAGCCACTCGCTGAATCTAGCTCGCTAGCTGCGCGTGCGGGGCTACCAACAGCTACTCAATGCCTTGAAGGGCGTGAATGCTACGTCACATCGTTGTACTACACTCTGGGCGCGTGCGTATTCGCCCTTGGCCTTTCAATTTGGGCGGGACGCCGCGACTGGCTGGATCGGCAGCAGCGTCTCGAACATGGGGACCGGATGGACGTTGTAGAGTGGGAGGCTGCGGGCGAGGTAGCTGGCGCGGAGGACTAAAACCCGACCATATCCACATCCATTAGAGTCATGATCCTTTCTTTCTTTCACCACACACTAGCTTTACCACATCGGGCACTATCTATTTGGTACATTGTACTCGAGTACCGCACTGTACATTATTCTATTGTGCCCTCCGGGGTTACGGCGAGTGTCTTGTGCCACGGCCACGCGCCCACGTGACCGCAACACGCTGCGAGTCCGCGACGCGCGTGGCAGCCGGCGTGTCCTCCAACACGTTTTTAAGCCAACCACCAGCACCGCGGGCCACCAGAAATGCCCGTTCTTACGCCCTCGTATCTCCCGCCTGCGCCGGAAGGTGTTTCGCCTTCAACCTCCCCTGCCTCCTCGAGCGCCGCGAGCCGCACCACCAGCTTGGCGAGCTCACAAGACTCGACCGCGCCGACGTCGCCCGAGGGGAGCACCGTCGACAAGCATGACGATGCTCAAGAGAAGCCGAGCGCGCGTTGAAGATACCCTTTATCAAGCTGGGTACCCCCGTGATCTCAGAAGACATGGCCGCGAGCCTTGCGGTCTCGCTCCTCGGACACGTGCTCTTCTTGAAGAGCCAGGTGCCTTTGTGCGTGGCATCTTTGCTCTCATTGTGTGCCACGCTTACAATCGACTTGAATTTCTCCAGCCCGGTTGCGCAACTGGGGCGTTTACCCGCCGCGTCGTCGGCGTCTCGCGCAGTGAAGAAGCGTGTGGAGATGATGAATGCTGTCGATGTGCTCTCGTCACACCTGCACACGACGTTCTCGGCGCTCTCTGCTGCACTCGCGCAGAATCCGGGGCATGGCTCCACCGACACGGTGTACTTTGCCTTTGTGCTTGGGCCGACGATTGGTGCGCCCAGGGCGCGGGTCGTGCTGGCCCTTGAGGGGCTCGAGATCAAAATATGGGGCGAACGCGAGGACAGTGACGAAATCCGAGAGTCCTCCCAAGGGTCCCAAGGCGAAGTTGAGAGCGATCGCTCCAGCAGCGACGGCGAGGACGAAGACAATGAAGGCAGCGAAGAGAAAGAAGACTCCTCTAGCGACGCCGCCGACAGCCTCGCAGACACCTATGACGACGCAAAGCGAGCCCCCGAGCTCTCCGCCTCCGTCTGAGCCCTCATCCTCGCGGTCCTTTACCCCTTTCTCCGATGTACCCTCTCAACCTTCTTCGCCCGCTCCGCGGAATGCCGGACGCGCCCTTCGTCTATCCCTCTCTCCGCTCTCAGCACCAAGCAGCAGCGCGCTGCGGCCCCATCTAGCTCCACGGCCCCTGCACACGCACGCCGAGGAGCAGCAGACGCTGCGCGCAGCGGAGCGCCTCCTCGCGCGCACGCTCGCGAACGCATCCGCAGAAGGCAGCGGCATCGCCAACGAGCTAGGTGCGCGCGCCTCCCATCCATCTCGTGTCCGACGCGCTGACAGCGGCCCCGTTGACTGCAGCTCCGACACAGACGCACGTTCTGGTCCGCGCCCCGAGGCGGTTCTCCCACCCCGCGTGGCTGCCACGGCAGAACGCAAGCGCATCGCTGGACGGCATGCTGCACGAGTTCCTCGTCGAGTCCGGTATGAGTGAAGGCGCGCAAGGCAAGCCCCGGCGGCGGGCAGGCGTCAATACTGAGGGCGTGCTCGTCACCTGCAAAGACGGCCCCGAGAGTGGGTCGGCCACTCCTCGCCCCGCTGGGGAGGGTACGAGCGAGGAGGACGAGCTGATCTGGTGGGTGTGGGACGGCAAGCTGACTGGATTCGCGGAGTGGTGATAGCGGCTCACACTTACCGTCTACATTTTGTTGTATCTATCTCGCATTGTGGACTGTACCACACCCATCTGGAGCATCTGTATCCATTAGCTGTCAAGCACTCGATACAATCAATAATTCTACGCTTTCGGGCCTCACGCTCAGATATCACGTATTGGTGTGTTGGTGAAAGACTATTAACCAGTGTAATAGACGATATAACATTTACGCCACGAAAGGACAGCACCGAAGGAAGGTGTGAATAAATAAGCGGTGTCCGATAGGAGAATGTAGTAGAGGAAAGAGTCGTAACGAGTCGTCAGCGGCAGGGTCTGGATTTCGGATCTCAATGCGTCGATGCGGTCACGTTGCTGGCCGCAAGGAACTTCGTGTAGGACGGGCACAGCTCCTGCCATGTTTCTGTGCAAGGTCGCGTCAGCCGGTGCTCTGGGTTGAGGGCGAGCAGGAGGTACGCACTGGGAATGGTATCCGTGGAGTTGACCTTGTCAGCCGCCTCCGCAAAGACCACCGCGAAGCCGCTGCAACGTGCGTCAATACCGCGATGGGCGCAATGCCGGCGAGGGTAACTACGCACGCAGACAAATGCCAGTCGATGTGGCAGTGGAACATCCAGGGGCCGGGGTTGTCAGTCTCAAAGCGGATCGTGACGCGGTCGTCGGTCGAGTTGCCGATGCTGACGACGTCACGCACGACGGGGTTCTCGAAGTTGTACGAGGTGTTTCCCGCGCTGCGCACGACGTGGAAGGAGTGCTATGGAGCCGGGAAAGACGTCAGATACGTGGTCTCGACCCGGAAGGAGACCAAGGTACATACACCGTGCAAGTGGACGGGGTGCTGGGCACAAGGAGGATTCCATAAGGGTCCAGGAACCAACGAAAGATGGAAACGTGCGTACCGGGCCACCGAGAATGCCGCCAGGGATGGTGACCTCCACGCTCTTGCCGAGCTCAAGGGGATAGATACTTCCCTTGGGCATCAGGTCCTGCGCCTCGGTCGCGCCGCTAAGCATCTGCAGGAGAACGGGTACTTCGGGGGATGCGTAGGTGACGTTGTTCATGAGGAATGCGCCCTTCACGAGATCCTGTCGACGCCAGTCTCAGAGGACATCTGCTTGATCGAGGAGATTGTAACTTACGACGGTGACGTCCAACTCGATGTTAATGTCCGCGCCTCCGGGTGAGGCTTCCCAGGCTGAAGATAACGATGTGAGACACTGCGGTGTAGGATGCGCAAAATGCATTACCACCGACGGTGCGCCCAATGCCTGCAATCGAGCTTGAGCATTTCCATTCGTATCGATCATAGGAACTCCTTACATGCAAATCACTCTCGACCAGAATCAGGGGCTTGGCGAGTGCAGTCGACGTGGGGTCCGCCAGGGGTCCGCCAGCATAGCGCAAGATAGCAGCGTTCAGGCCCCCATCGATGGTGCCACTCTCAGGGAGAGCACGAATCCCTGCGCAGTCGATTTGGTCAGGCGACAAATTTGAAGAAAAGTGCAAGATGACATACAATAGTTCCCGACGGGTTGATTGGCATTCAGCTGCACGAGGCCTCAGCATCCGTGTGGTTCTGAGCGTGCGAATCGTACGTACCACGACAGAGTAGCGCTGGGCTGGTGTAATGGCCGCGACAAGGGTCAACAAGGTTCATACCACAGAACGGTAGATAATTCTTGGCTTGCCTGCGTAGATCGTGAACTGATCAGTGTGAGGCACGACGTTGTTGCCGTCGGCTTCGATGATAGTGAGCTTATGGCCGTCAATGGAGAAAGTGAAGTTGGGATCGCAAGACATGGCAACAACGCGGAAGCGGTACCTTTGAACGTCAAGTCGTCAGAAATAATCTCAAGAGCAATCTGCAGGTCCTACCGCTTTCCCTTCTCAACGTTCACAATCGCAAGAGATGAAGAGTTTGGGCCGCCAGGGAACCGACCAACACCATTGATGAGCGTGGAGTTGAAGGCAGAAATTGCGGGGCCATTGTGAGAGAGGTAGTGGTACCTGCGTGGGTTCAGAGAAACGTCGGGTTTGGCACCCGTGTTTGAGAACTCACCAGTCCCCCAAAGTAATGACGGTGTTCTCTGTTGACCGACAAGTTCACGATCAGCACCCATCTGCCTTGGCATAAGAACTTAACATACCATCGTCGACGTCGTACAGATGACGGTTGGGGTCCTTAAGGTCGTAGATGACAAAGACTCCCCTCAAGCCATCGCAGTACTGGTTTTCAAAATGGCTGTGGTACCAGAATGTTCCCTGAAGGAAACACAGATGTCAACGAAAGCCCCGCTCTGTCGCAAGATGTCTTACAGCTTGATTAGGAACGGGGAAGTTGTACTCAAATGCGTTCCCGGGGGTGATGGGGCACTGCGTGACGAAGGAAACACCGTCTTCGGCGTTAGTTTTGTGCTGATCGATCCCATGCCAGTGCTGTGCGGGTGTGAAAGGATTGAGCATTTTTACGAGGAGCAACATCTCAGCGACATACAATGGACGTGGCCGTGTCTAAGCCAGTTGTGTCGGTCAGCTCGTCGATGACATTAATCTTGAAGGTATCGCCCTGTCAATGCGATAAGTGTCAGTCTCGGCGGGACAGGAAGCCGAGGTCTTTTTGACCTTATTTCCTTTGATGATTGGGCCAGGGAAGACACCATCTGCTAAGACGGTGCTGGTGGTCGCAGCGCAATTGAGCTCATAGCAATAGTGTCAGGCGCAAACTGGCACTTACTCGCGAGCAAAGCCATCTGGTGCAAGTTGTCTGTTGACAATGTGAAGGTCACGAATGACAGTTGCAGCAAAAACATTTGAGAAAGAAGGGATCAGAAGGATTAAATGCGTTAAACGCAGCATAGTAAAACTGCCAGAGAGGGAAATAGAGAGATGAGAGCTCAAGGCATCAGACAGGCTACTCCTTATGTACTGAAGTAATATGCCTCGGAGGAGTAAAGCGCTTCAGACAGTCGAATCTGTCGGAACCGAGGAAGGACCCACACGGTACAACCGGGAGGCGTCCAGACGGCCCTGACCTGGTCTCGCATCGAGGATCTAGCCATCATGCGCGCTGCGCGCATGTCGCGAGTTAAGTTACAGCGGATTGCAAGACGATAGGCCCCTTTTTGACTTTTTACAAACACAGCCGGAGTCTAGCGGGGATCGGAACTATCACCAAGCAGCAGGAACCGTCCAATCGCATTTGCCCGCGTGCCCATCAGCCAAGCATGACTAATCAAAATGAGTGCGCTTACAGGCGGACCTTCCATCTTGGGCTCAGCGGGATCAAACGCCTATGTGTGTAATCGGTTAGTCTCGGATCCAGCCGTTGTAGCGCCCAGTCAGGCACGTGTTGTGCAAGGGGTGGAGGGGGGCGGCATCTTCGGCATCAAAACTTTATTCCCGTAGCCAATGAGATTCGATTATTTTCCGGCTTCCCCCGCTGGTTCAGCTGCCCCCCTCCCCCCTTGCACACCTCCTCCACAGCGGCGGGAACGAGACTAGTAATCGGTTGAGAAAGGGCCTAAGATTATGCGATCCGCTGTAGTCAAGGGTAACAAGGGCAGAACAGCATCAGCACCGAAGACGGCGACTCCAAGATTATTGTGCGGGAAGTCAGCTAGATCGTTTCAGCCCCCATATGCCAGTGGGAACCGGAGTGTAATTCTTCTCGGTATAAACTTGGGTCTCCCCTGATGTACAGCAGTGTACAGTATAGAGCACGCGGTAATTCAAGGTATTTGCGCAAAGGCTAGTCGATGACCGTGATTCAAAAAAAAAAAAAAAAAAAAAAAAAAAAAAAAAAAAAGGCAGGTCGACATAGTCCATAGGTGCCCTGAAAAATCGGCGCCGCGATTTGTTACGATACATAGCAAGCAAGCACGAAGCAATCAGCGCCGAAGTTGATAGAGTCACGGAGTCAACCAGGGGAGCTGCTACAACCCGCTAGAGCCGGTACCTAGAGGTTCCGTTAGCTGGCCAAACAAAGTATGAGACCAGAGTACTGACCCGGCCTACACCTACACCCTGACACTGACACGCCCAAGTTTACTCTCCTCGATGTCACGTGCTGTGCAGGGGTTCTGCCGAAGGACTTGCAAGACCTAAGCCTCGCGGTCGCAGTAGAGGATGAAGAGCGATGGGGCAAGTCGGGTGGCGATCAAGCACACTAGAGGATGCCACTGAAACTCCAGTATATTACAGGAGGTCAAAGCTAAGGAGCTAAGACGCTACTGGCAGGTCCTTATATACTACAAGGTACCTACTGACTAAGCAACTGGTTCGGGTTCATGTGGGTCAGGAAGCGCGGAGTACAAGTGGAGCATGCTATAATTAGACATGCTGACTGAACGCTCACTCAGCTGATGTCACCATCAGTCAGCAGTGAGTCATCCGTGTTTCGTCAGCGTCATGGCCTAGGCCCGGTCACGAGTCTCATCACGTGCTCGGTCACGTGACTGCGGAGAACTCGGCCCAAGGGCGAGGTGTCGAAGCCGGTCATCTATGCTCGTCAGTCCCTCCTGCTGCTGGTCGTACCGCACAAGGTTGGCACGGATATCTGCAGACGTCAAAAGGGTCGTCGGGGTCGGTCCGCCCGGCCCGGAAGCCGCGGGCTGAGATCGTGACACTCGACATGATTGCTTAGACGATCGGTTATCCAGAAAAGGTCGCTTCAAATGCGAGCGCAGGGTCCACTGAGGTGAGTTACAGCTAAAACCGAAACCTTAGGCCCTTTTCCACTTCTCGGGAATACAGGCCGGGGTCTCAATCAAGTGTTCGGTTGCTGATGCCGAGAAATCCGCCTGCCAACACAAAATGATAACCCCAGCGTCAAGGACTTAACCTCTTGCTCCGCTCAGGTATGTCAGACTCGCGTGTATCTGGGGACAACCGGAAGGGCCCAAGGTTTCGGGTTTTAGCTGTAGCTTCAAGTTCAAGGCAGTGGTGGCCCGCCAAGCAATACTACTATGCCTACCGGGAAGTGGACACAAATGTTCACTTCCTGGTAATCTTGGGGTTTCCTTAACCAAATCTCTTGAAACTTCGCATATCTATTCCTTGATATGTTTTCTATGTACCTATCAAGTTTTAGATTATTCGTTGAGATCTGAGCGTGCCAGAGCAAAGCGAAGTCGAGAGAAAAGTGCCCGCAAGGAGTGCGCGCTTGTCACGGATTGTCACGCTTGCCGGGATCATAGATTCAATCTTATCATGGACCAGAACCCACTGATGCACACTCGCGCAACGCGTTGTTCACGCGCTCCGGCAGCGGAGCTTTAATCTCCTCTGTCACGCTTAGAGCCCCTCCGGAGGGAAAGCTCTCGCAGATGGTGTTCTACCCATGTGAATGATACAAAACTTGGGAATGCAGTAGATATGTATAAGTGTGCTGTGAATGCCAAGTTTCATGGTGTATAAGCTATTTTTTCCCTCGTTCTTAGAGGAAATGACACCCAGAAGTACCGATTTCTCTAGCATCATCCAGCAGCTCAATCGGCTTCAAACTTCGCAAGCATGTAGAACGGATATATGAACTCATTGGATAAAAATATCGGCGAATTCTATGCAGCCGTTGCTGCGTGCGGAGTCTATCTTTGCAAAATAACCACTTCCTGGTGGTGTCCAAGGCATAGTACTGTAGAATATCTGCCTCAACCCAACATCGCGGGCCGATCGGCATTACGTGGCATGTCAATTCACCATGCCTCAAGGCCTCACTGCCGCGCACGTAAGCGGGCGCGCGATCTTAGCGCAATCAGCGCCCTCAGCCATCGCAGGGGTCGCAGGGTGAGATAATGGATAAGTAGTCTGGACCAACATATCAAACCGTTGGGTCGTTCGGTGATTCAAGGGCGTTACTGTAAGAGAAATCTGCTCTGCACATGTTTGGTGCCAATGGCCCCAGAGCCCCACCTGAACTAGTCTCGTTCCCAGACCTTCACAGAGCGGAATCACCATGGCTTTTACCCCCTACGGGGGTATCTGTGCGATGGGATCAATGGACGGGGACAGTGATCGGATGATCTGCTTTTGAATCTGAGCTCGTTCCTCCAGGCGCGTCCCGGGAGGTCCCGGGACGCGGTGGTTACGCACGCATCACATCATTGCATAAATCAATAGTTCAGCACATAGCAATTGTTGGCGGCTTTAATCATGCATTAACTGCCATTGTACTTGACCAGAGTTGTTTAAAAATAATTACACGCAACCAAAAACAGCTTTCCGGCTCGTGCCCGGAGTAATGGTCTACTCTGGTGGCTAGTACTTAGAAACAAAGTGCTGAAAGACAAAAGATACCATGGGAATCGAACTCAGGCCCACATGTTCACACATACCATTATACTGCTCGGGACGTACACACGAGGACTCAACAAGACGGAGCCCACATCGGTTGACTGGCACGATCTCTGCGCTCTCAGGTACCATATCGATGAGTCGACCCGAGCCTAACCCTATCTAACCTCCTCCAAGTCTGTCGGTGGTCCTCTCGGAGATAAACTATGTAAAAGGCAAGCCAACAGCCTAGCTAACCTCATGGTCACATCTCCGGAGGAAGGGAATGCCAAGATGACATGTCTGGTTACTTGATGCGTTGCATTAAAGACGACGGGGAAATGCATAAGTTGATGCTTCACTTCCTGTCAACGCCTATGCTGTTCCATCGTATGGTAGAACACTGGACCCAAAAAATCTCCTCCCTCAGAGTCCTGAGGAACACGGCCAATAGGTATCAGAGGCAGACGGAAACTTGAAAGAGCCAGTAGACAGATGGAGTCAAAGCGATGCTCTTCGGGAGTCGGAGGAGGACCCTTGATGCATGATAATACCTCAAGTGACTGTAAACAACTTACAGCAGTTTCCGTATCGATCGTCCGGCAGCGTCCGGCGCGTTCGGAGCACAGAACAAGCACAGGCACCACATGCCCCAGGGCTCTGCACGCGACGCACTCTAACCAACCACTGTCGCGGACCCCGTTTGGTTAGTGTGTGGTATCCTTTTTCTGTGGCGCGGCCCCAGCGTTGCGCTGTGTACAAACGGAAGATCAGTTCGAATTCTGCTGTAACCTGCGCTGACGATGCAGCTCCCTGTCTAGTTTGCACAGGCGTCCGAGACATCCCGAGTCTCGGGGTCCATGGCGCCGCTCCTCTGAACGGAATCATGGCCGCTCAATAACATTGTCCATGTAAAAGGCTGTCTTCACTTGGCCCGTTAGAATGGGGTGCGCGAGATAAGATAGCGGAACAGCGGCGGGTAGCGAGCGAAGCGGAAGTCACGGGATCATAGCGTAGTGATTGCACGAATGTAACGGGCCAAGCGCCTCATCTTCCCCCGGAACTACGCCCGCGGACGGCTTCGCCGTCTTCACCGTCTGTTATGGAGACTGGATGAGATCGTCATCCGGTGAGGGTCCCTGATCGCGAGAGGTCAGGGTGACGGGACTGGGCACACTAAGCATCCCTATCAATGTATCAGCTGCAGCCATCAGAAGTAAGAAGTGATATTGACTGAGCCAGCCATACTTTGCGAGAATGCCCTTCGCAGGGCCCGTGAAGCAGCACACTGCAGCCTGATAAAGGGTGTATGGTAGGTTTTAGTGAAGACCATCGTCACTGACGAGCCTGGGCCCGCCCGTTATACTGACAGAGGTAGCAAGGTCGGTAGAGTGATTTTATAACAAGCCTCGTGGATGGCTGCAAAGGTAAGCAGTGACGAGGACTCGGAGCGGCCCTCGGTCGCGTCCCAAGCGAAATCGGACTCGTTCAATGATCAATTGAAGGAGCCAGCTCGTGTCGCGCGTAGCGCGCATCACGTGAATCTCGTAACGCGTAACGCGTAACATGTAACCCGCCGTGACAGACAACATCACGCTCGATTGCCGATTAGATAACTTGTCGTTCATCGCGGATCAGGCGATGATGTTTTCTGTTGTCCGATGCCTTTCCGACAGCTTTTGCTCAGAACGTCCAACACCCGACACGGAGCAGACATCCTAGATGCAGGGTACCCAGTCGGCCCATAATGTAATTATTGGCATCCTCGGTAAGCCGTACTATAGTCACGGTGGCCCCAATCTACGTGGTGACTCGAATTACAGCACTACAGGGTGCATTCGCAGAGCATCAGGCAACGCTACAGAAGGTTTTGGCGAAGAGGAGATTAGAGGTGGTTCAGGTGCGCACCCTCGAGGAGCTCCAGAAGTGCGATGCGCTGATTATACCCGGAGGAGGTACGTCACTATCGCCTCGTTCTGCATGTGTTCTAACTGGTCGCCAGAGTCGACAACTATCGCCTTGCTTGCAAGGCTATCTGGATTATTGGAACCGTTGAGGGAGTTCACACGGACCAAACCGGTGTGGGGAACCTGTGCAGGTGCCATACTCCTCTCGCAGACCGTCTCCAATCCGAAGAAGGGTGGCCAAGAGCTTTTGGCGGGTGTCTCAATTAAAATAGCCAGAATGGATGGGGTTCACAGGTGCAACCTTGCCTTTTATTCTTTGTATATTCTCGCTCACACCGCGTCGTCGACAGATTGATCCTTCGAGGCACCGTGGAAGTAACCGGCCTCCGGGATGCCGGTAGGCCCTTCACTGGGATTTCATCCGGGCCCCAGTGCGTTCTTGCATGTGTACTGTGCCTTTGCTTGATTCATCAGTGCAATTCCAGGTTGTGATGGAGCTCATGGCCTCAGCAGGCGAGCCGCCTATCCAGGTGATCTCACGCATCCCAGACACGTCCTTCACCGAGCAGCGCCGAAGACGGACGTGACCGTGCGTGGTTGCACTTCGTCAGGGCCCCCATCTATTGACGACGTTCCACCCGGAGCTCACGAGCGATAATCGATTTCACGAATATTTCGTCCAAGAATGTGTTCTGCCCTCTCTCGCATCTCGTTAGCAAGAGTAAGTACTTTGATTTCCGACACATGCACGGACTCTAGCCACGTCTCGAGTCTGACGCTTTGCACATTCCCGAGTGATTCTGAAGATACGTACAGGTCGCGAAGTAGCTAACGTACATGACTTTCGATATAATTGTAGAAGTTCGAAAGACCTTGTCCCTGGCGACTGGTACCGCGGTTTCGTGATGCTCCGGTCCGTTCGCCACGCATTCGCCGCCGGACTCGAGCGGAGATGGCTACGAACCTTCATTACATAGTATCAGCACTCATTCGAGGAGAGCGATATCGATACGCGACCACGCTTGTGGCGAAGTCCCTGCCATCACAATGAATCCCTACTCGGAGTATCCGAGATGTACCTGTGGAGCACCTACCACATGGCAAGGAGCGCGATGCGATGCCTCACCCGGGCTTCAGCTTCAATGCCTCGGGCTGCTCCCCCTTCAAGCGGATAACCGACTGTGTTCTGGCCCGAAGCACGCGCACAACCCATATAAATTAGCGAGCAGGGTCTTTTTTTTTTGCATCCATTAACGTGCATCTCGGCGTACATAACCCCATGTAGCACGGTAGCCCCTTCGAATACTCCATCCAACCAATATGCTCCCTCCTTTATAACCTTCCCTCAGTCCCGAGCGAGTAGGGTTACCAGTGCTAGTCTACCAAGCAATGGCTCGTCTCAGTCGTGCACTCGCTCTAGCAGGCTTGCTCTGCGGAGCACTCTTCGCCGAGCCTGTAGCTGCACGTTCTCTGAGCTCAGTAAGCCCAACAGTCATCAACGCCAAACGCCGCGAAGCGTTGAAACGCTGGGAGCTCGCTGCCCGCGGTCCAGACGCTGGTAATGCGCGTCGCGACGAGGATAAGGTCGCGCCGCCTCGTGTGAAAAATATCACCTTCACGAACCCGAAGGCCTCCCGTGCGTATTCCGATGCAATATCCCCGGGTCATTACCTTATACGTCTTTAGAGTTTTATGTCGATGGCACTACCATTCCTGAAGTCGACTTCAACGCAGGCCCATCGTGGTCAGGCTTGATCCCCATTAGTTCCGCAGCAAATGAGACGCGAAA
>WTXD01000310.1:0-12731 GCA_022496205.1 Gloeopeniophorella convolvens | reverse complement strand
GTTTACGACAGAGAACTCCTAGCTATTATAAAGGCGCTGAAGGAATGGCGCCACTACTTAGCAGGAGCCAAATACCCAATTACGATACTCACGGACCATCGTAACTTATTATTCTTTAAGGACACTCGGAAGGTCTTGCATCGCCAGACGTGGTGGCACGGAGACCTCGCCGAATTCAACTTCGTCATCCAGCACGTCCCTGGAAAAACAACATACCCCTGCCGACGCCCTCTCTCGATGACCCGACCATGACGATGGCTCCATCGAACACGAAGAAGTGGCCATACTCCCTCCCGAGATCTTCGTAAATTGACGTTCCTACAGGAAGCCGTCACTCGAGATCGTGTTCGAGTCGCCCAGCTCTGGGGTGACAAAACAAAAGCACCGACTGGGTGTACGAAACAGTCGGATGGATGGTGGCGTACCGAGAAAGGACAGCTCTGGATACCGGCTGACACAGATGAAACACTCAGACGCGATATTGTTCGCGCCCATCACGACACCCCCTCTGCCGGACATCCCGGCATAACGAACACCCAGGAGTTGATACGACGACAGTGGGACTGGCCGGGCCTTAACGAGTTCGTCAAAAACTACGTTAATGGATGCGCTGACTGTCAAGCGCTGAAGGTCCGGACTAATCGGCAGAAACCGGAACTCATGCCGATCTATGCCGACCCGGATGCAGGTCCGTTCCAGACCGTGTCGATGGACTTCATTGTCAAACTCCCGATATCTCGCGGCTTCGACTCTATTCTTGTGATCGTTGACCACGATTGCACGAAGGGTGCGGTATTCGTACCCTGCAATGAAACGATCACAGCCGAAGGAGTGGCGAAGCTATATCTGGATAACGTCTACCGACGATTTGGACTACCACGCCGTATCATTTCTGATCGCGACCCTCGTTTTGCATCTTCCTTTACCCGCGAACTGTGCCGACGTCTGGGCATTAGCCAGAACATCTCCACAGCCTACCACCCCCAGACCGACGGACAAACTGAGCGCGTTAACCAGCAGCTCGAACAGTACCTGCGGTTCTGGGTGAATGGCAGACAGGATGACTGGGCCGACTGGCTTCCATTCGCAGAATTCTCGCACAACTCCTGGAAGAGTGCTGCGACGAAACTATCCCCGTTCGAAGCCCTGATGGGCTACCACCCTCATTCTGATTGGCTGATAGGAACGGCCTCATCGATACCCCGGATCACTGACCGACTTGAACTGCTGCGCAGTCACCACCTTGCGGCACGAGAAGCTCTGGAATGGACAGCTGACATGATGAAGCGGAAGGCCGGTGGTCAGCTGCCTACGTTGGCAGAAGGAGACCTTGTATGGCTCGAGGGAAGTCACTTGCCGACAGCGTATCCAACGCTGAAACTAGCCCCCGACGCCATGGTCCCTTCCGCATCATACGGAAACTATCCCCGGTGACATTCCAACTGGAACTTCCCCCATCGATGAGGATTCACGACGTCTTTCACGTGTCCCGCCTTCTTCCTTATCGCGAGACACGGGAACACGGCGAGAACTTCCCCCGTCCTCCACCTGACCTTATCGAAGGAGAAGAAGAGTACGAAGTCGAATCCATTCAGAACTCTCGCTTCTTCCGCCGTCAGCTGCAGTACCTCATGAAATGGAAGGGCTACCCAGACTCGGATAACGAGTGGGTCACGGCGTCCGAAGTTCACGCGGACGACCTGCTGAACCTCTATCACACTGAACATCCTGATGCCGCAGGACCGGCATCCGATACCCTATCTAAGCGCCGTGGTCGACGCTGACTATAAGAGGGGGGTAATTTTCATCGTTACCTTCAGCGACTTCAGTCACTCTAGCGATCACAACGTTCTATTCGACTTCTTACCCGTCTCCACTCCCTACTCCTACCATGTCTCCAGTCCCCACCACCGTTTCATCTGTCTCTTCCATCGAATTGAGCTCCCCAGCTCCCCGTCCTATCCCGAACATCGAATACCTCCGTGCCGACACCGACTCCATCGCCAGCTCGCGTCCCCCGACCCCGCCGACCTTCTTCGAGGAGACCATTATGGTCACCAAAGGAGTACGTATTCCCATGCCTGTTCCCATCCGCTCAGTCTCTGCCAGCGTTGTCACACCTTCGAGCCCGAAGGTAGAAGCGGTGACAGTGGAAGCAGAACCGACGAACCCTCGAGTCGAAGGGTCAGCCACCATCCTCGCCCAGTTCATCCCGGCCTCGATGCTGCCAAGGACTGGCACCCCCGTTGGCCCTACTCACGTCGTCATGGGAAATACGATCATCGACCTGGACGAAGAAGAGAGCGAGAGGAAGCGCGTCAAGGGACGCAACCAGGACTACCTGGACCATCTTATCACCGCGACGTTCGAGAACACGGGGTTCAACTGGGACCTCAAGTCAGTTCGTCTAACTGACATGAAGGCCCAGTTGTCCAAACGGTTCTACGAACGCATTGACGACTGCTCCGCCGTACGCTGGTACGCTTTAACGACGGACTACTGAAAGGGCATGATTGCCGAGCTGAGCGAGGAGCTCATGTTCGTTCTCACTCGTCTGGCCGACCAAGCCTACCAGGCATTACGCCTGAAAAACCCACGACTCCCACGCGACCTCCTCTCTGAAGGTTTCTTTCGAAACGACCAGCATGTCATTACGTCCGAAACCATTCGCTCGAAGTACGACGGACGACTCATCATTGCTCCTTGGGTAAAGAAGGTCACTGACGTGCCCTGCCCATTCATGGTCGCAGTCGAGGACGAGTACGACGAGATGGACACGGGCATCGAGTTGTACGCGACTCCAGTCCGGCACAAAAAGCCCGACCACCTCGCCCTCGAAACTGAGGACCGACTCATGGCGCAGGACAACCACCTCCTAAGCATCGTTCGAGACCTGTGGGACGACGGACTCACCGCCAACGCATTCCGTTTAGGTCAGGAGATGCGCAAGAGGAAGCGCGTCCAGTACGACATTGACGAGTTGGAAAGGAAGCGCGCAGACGCGAACATGCGCATCCTTCAAATCCGACGACGACTCGAAGCCGCCTGCCTCGAGTCCCACGTACAGGCAGTCCACAACGCGCGGCAGCACTTGGCTAACCACGTTACGCCACTCCTGCATCACTGGTCGAGTCGAATCTGGGCGGACGAAGAGACGCTGTTAGCGAGGCGTACGGCGAGGCAAGGACCAGCAGAGAGACGCGAAGGTACGAGTGATCACGATGTGGACTTCGGTACGCAGAACGAGGATTGAAGTCGAGGCGACTTCAGACGTAAGAGGGACGCAATGTCATGACTTGTACGATACATCTTCTTTTTTCTTATCTTTCCAGCTCCTGTACGATACGAGCTCCGTTCCGGTTCGATGACTCAGGGACGCTTATCTCTCACTCGTCATACGATTCCTCCATACTTCTTGACGCGCCCCTTATGCCATTGGACCCCTACTATACTTCTACCTAGGAGACCCACCTTGAGTCCGTTCTGACTCGGTATGACTCGATACTAGGACATTATGTAAACCATTTCTCTTCTAGTACTTAAGGCGTAGCAGTTGTACTCTAAGGCCTTAAGCCTGTTCTCCTTTGTCAATCGACGAGGTTACCAGGGAATCCGCGTGAGGGACTTGTTCGCCCAAGTATCGCGAGGTCTTCAGCTTTGAACTTGACGTACCGGAGGCCGATTGCCTCCTAACTTCAGACATCATGTCTTATCCAGGATCTCGTGCACATTCACGTGCGCCTTTGAGGACCGGCTCACATCGAGACCGACTTATCGAACCTCGCTCGTCTCAGCCCTCGCCAGCTCCGCTCGCGCCGGCTCAGGCCGTGACAAGGGGGTAAGCGTTCGAAGCGGTGTCTTCCGATCACTCTTGTAGGTGCTCCTCGCTATGACCTGAACTCCTTGCAACAAAGATACTTCACAGGCCTTGATGTACCTGCACGTTGACGGGCACCAGCCATGCCCTGTGACGGTGACCAGAGTGGAAAAAGGAGGCGAGGTCGCTGAGGGGACGGACAGCGAGGAAGGGGGTGGATGGGCAGCCATGTCGCCGGATGACAGCCCACCCCCCAATGGTGGAACCCACAAGCGCCGAAGGGATGGTGGTGGTAAGAGGTCAACGAGGGTTTGCTAGGCTCAAGTGCCAGGTCATAGAATCGCAAAATTGGTCTGCAACCAAGGGTATATGCTCCGGCAGTGTATCACCATGTCCGCGGCCTTGGAATGATCCTCTGAAGTTTCCTCTGCCTTGGCCGTTAAAGTTGAACAAAGTGGGAGGTGAGGGTCTGCTGAGCTTTCTGAGGCATTTGTTGGACCAATGTCCTCCTCCTCCACAGTACATGCAAAGGTTGTTGTCATGATGATGCTTGCACTCTTCAGCAGTGAGTGGGGGAAATGCAGTGGTTGCATTGACTTGTGAGATTTCTCCTTCTTCGAGGGAGCGGATGTTGCTTTGTCCATGTCCACCTTGGAAGGTACTCCTAGGACAGTTTGTCCAATATGAGTCATCAAGTTCTTGGATAATTTTGATGACTTCAGGGAGTGTCTTGGGTTTATTTGCAACTGCAGAGTACTTCTGCTTGAGCTGATTGTTCAGGTTATGGCAGAGGACAGGGATGGTGACAGTGTTGTCAGTGATGGCAGCTTCAGTGTATGCAACGTCCCAGTCTTGGTACCATTCGCAGAAGCGGCGAATACCTTGTGGATACTGGAAGAACTTGTTGATGGCGAGTTGTTTCTGGTCAGGATTGGTGAACATGGTTTTGAAGGTGTCGATAAAGGCTTTTCAGGTGCCATAGGCTTTATTTGTGAGTGTGTCGTTCATGCAGATGCGAACCCATTCTCCGGCATAGGTGTTGTTTTTGAAGTGAGTATAGGCGTCAGTGATCTTCTTAGTGTCTGTGTTGTACAGGTCTTCATTGAGCAAATAATAGTTGTTGAGATGAGAAAGGAACTGGTGAGCAGTAGCTTCTGCACTATTAAAGGGTTCTGGTGGGCTGCCGAGTAACTTAGAAGACATCTTGGGTGGAGCGGTAGTAGTTCCTTGAGATGGTGGGTTTACTGGTGGTTTAAATGGAGGCGGTACTTGAGTCTGACGAGATGAAGAGGAGACTGGAGTCTGAGTCGGTCCAATACGAGAGATAGGAGGCATAGGAGTCTGGACAAAAGGCACAAGTTCTTGAGGCTGGGACAGTGAAGGTGCAACTGATTCAGATGATTCTTTAGGAAGTGCGTTTTCTTGAGAAGATGGGTGACGTTCTGGAGTACCAAAGCCTTCAGGTATAGTGTGAGGCGAGTTTGCGGCTAATGGGGTGCCTAGTGGAGTAACTTTTCTGGAGATGCGTTAGATGGTTTCTTGAGTAGATTCTAAGAGCTCGTTGACTTTGTCTGAGTCGTCTGAGTGAGGTGGTGTAGGTGGTGGTACAATGCGAGTTTATTTAGGAGGATCAAAGTAGACTGGTTGGTTATTGAAGTATTGCCACCGTTTCTTGCCTTCGTTTCAACGGACTTTCTTGTCTTTGTAAAGTCCTTCTAAAGATGCCCAGGCGTAACCTTGAAGTTGATCAGCATGTGGGTAGTAAGTGTTTAGTGCTTCGAGAACTGGTACTTGATAAGTGGTAAAAACGGTTTGTTTGGTTGCTTCGTTAAGAACAAGGGTTTGTCCAAGGACTGTGGCAATGGCATAGACATGCTGGCTTTCTTTGTCAAGTCTGATTTTTCTAATAGTGCTTCTGGGAGGTAGATGTTGAGAGATATCAGTGATTTCTTCTAGACTAGGGTTGTTCTAAGAGTGTTCTTTGATATATTCTTGAAATTCGGTGCTTATAAAGAGTAATTTAGATGACAGGGAGTCCTACAACTTGCACAGTATAGGTGTTAATGTTGTGGTGGTATGAGATGGTGAAAGCATGGTTTAGAATAGGATGGCGTCGGTCAATGGAGTGGCATTCAATGTAGGTGTAGTCTTCTTTGATATGATCACAGAAGATTCTTATGGATCGTTTCCACAGATAGCCTTCAAAGTGCAGAGGGTCACTAGTGAAGTTGGCAAGTTCGTGGAGATCGTGGGGGAAGGTAATGATACGGAGTTGACAATGATTGTATTCTTCTCTGCACCAATGTCAGAAGTTGTGGAAGCCAAGGTAGTCTCGGGTAGATAAGGTTTGGCCAATGTAGATAATTTCTGGATGGTGTGTAACATTATCACGTTGGATGTCGATGAGTCAGGTTCTGCTGAGGTTTCTTGGGTCTTCAGGAGTAGGTATACGTTGTACTGGTGGTAGCACTACTTGCGGTAGTGGTGTTGGAGGACGGTGTCTGGGAGACCGTCAATGATTAGGTCTGGATGCTAGGATTGCGGCAGAAAGACTCTGATAGTCTAGAATATAGGGTATAGGAGGATCTGACTAGATCTCTAAATACTGAGTGTTGGTAAGGTCACTGGTGTCTTGTAGGTCAAGGTCACTGATGGTGTGGATGTTAGGCATGTCATTGTCTAGTGCATCTTGTTCTTTGTCAAGGCTGAAGTTAATGACAATGCTTGGGGCATTGTTCTAACTGTTTTCTCCAATGTCTGATTCAGGGGTTGCAGGAGGAATAAGAGGAGGTCATCGAGGTACAGGATATAGAAAATTGTCATTTGATTGGACAAGATCGAGGTCAAGGGGGTTACTTATGATCCAGTTTCCATCTTGCAGATGCAAGGTATAGTTGCAGAAGGGGCCGGAGCAGACAGAGTAGATAGAGATTAAAGGGTTTTCTTGAAGTAGAACAAGTTGAGCAAAGTGAAGACAAGTTTGGTACGGAGTAGTGATGATACATTTAAGATAGTAGATTCGATGGCTGGTAAGGATTTTCTCAATAAGATGTTCTTTGTGGACTTGGACAATATTCCACCAGAAGAGTTCAAGTTTAAGCCAAAGGTTGGTGGTTTGGATGGGTTCCCAGTGTACACCACTAGGTCGTTGAAGGAACCAGAAGAGGTGCTGTTCTTCTACAGCACTTTGGACAATGTTCCTTTTAGCGTTGAACCAGTGGCTGAGGTGTAGGTCGTTATCAAAGAGTTGTCCGAATGGGAGAGATCGTCAAAGTCTTGTTAGGACTGGGGTAAGCTAAGAGTCAGAATGAACTAGAGTGTCGGTAGAGGAGCTGTGGACACAAGCGTGAGGGTTGTAGAACTGGAGTCAGATGATATGATGAAGGACTTGATAATATTTGTCGAAGAAGCATCAATAGGCTTGGTCAAATGTCAAGTGATTGTTGTTGTTGTAAGGGATAAGGTGGAGTCCTTCAAGCAATACTTGGGGTGGTGCTTCCACTGAGTCAAATCTGAGTCAATAGTATCTCCCACAGAGGTGCTATGCACTCTAGAAAATAGTTGGGCAGATACTATTTACTGGTACAAGTATTCAACTAATTTGCTAGGTTTATTCAAGTTCTCCTCTTGGCACGTGGATGAGAGCGATAAGGTTGAGGTTGTGATGAAGGAAGGGTGCATCTTCTATCTCTCTGATGTTGTCAGGGATGCGATGGAGGGCAGTGAAGAGTCGAAGTTGGGGATGCAGGAGGCAGGAGTCATTGAGTTCTGAGTAGTGATTGTGGATAGAGATGATGCGGCCGTGGTCAAAGTGGAGAAAGCCATAAGTGCTCAGGAATTGGCCGTCTAGGAAGTTGATGTGGCGGAGTGGGACTCTGGCACCTTCAAAGCACTTTTAGGTGCCAAATTCCAGGGAGAGGAGGTTGTCGACAACATGATAGGTGAACTCGTAGTGTATAGCTCCAAGGGGTAGTTCATGCAATGGGGGAATGTAGATGATGAAGGCACAGATGTGGCGAGGGTGGTAAGGATGTTCAGGTAAGTGTCAGTTGCCTTTGTTTGGACAAGTGGCCTCGAGTGTGAAGTAGTGGTACTCCTCAAGGTGGAAGTGGAAGGGGTGGAGCTCAGGGAAGTAGTTATTGATGTTTTCAAGGTAGAATCGAGCAGACTTGATGTGAGGGATGTGCCAGAGGAGTTAAGATGCATCAAAGCATTGAGGGCAACCTGCAAGTTGCACTGCGATCCGCTCGTGGGGTCAGTGGAGTACATGAGGACAGGCAGGGATGGGTTGAGGTGGTGGAGCGTCGAAGTGGAAGTCGACGTAGTCAGTGAGGTCACTATCATTTGTGAGCTCAGAGGGGGAGCAAACACGATGGTATGGAGGAGGTGCTTAGTCAGGGAATTGTTTGACTGCCATGTCAACGAGGATCTCAAGAGCAGGCACTGGGACAAGGTTGGGGGCGAAGATCACAGGGGATACTGTTGCTGCTTGCGAGGGTATAGAAGTTGGTACAGGATGAGGAGTAGGAGCGCAAGTAGGAGTGAGCGCAGGAGTATGCGCCGGCGATGCAGAATAAGGAGAAGGGGCAAGGATAGAGAGATGCAAAGGGGAGTAAGGAGGTGAAAAATGTGAAGGGCAAGGCTGAGGAGTGGATAGGAAAGGGGAGGCTGGAGTAGACTTGACCAAGGGGCTGAGAGCTTATTCACCAGTGTGATAGGGGCTAGGAGTAGAAGACTGAGGGATAGCTGAGGTGCATACAATTTCTGCAAAGTGTTCTTGTACTTGTTGAGCTCTGAGGCGAACTAGAAAGTCAAAGGCCAAGTGGTGAAGAGAGGGGGAGTGAGGTGGTATAGTGAGGATGTCGAAGATCTGTCCTAGTTCGACATTAATGGGAGACGGGGAACGAGGATGGTATGATGGAGAGTGAGGTGTGGGTGAAGGACGAGGAGTAAAGACAAGGGGTGGATACTGAAGTTCAGGTGACAGTCTATGAGTGGGAGTGCCATAGTCAAGAAGGGTTGGCAGTCCATGAGGGGGAGCATCAAGATCAGAGTAGGACAAGGGACGAATCAACACCTGAGGATGAGCACGGTCCAAGAGGAGCGTGGTCTGGAATGCGGTGATTCCAGAGTAAGACACTAGAGGTGCAGCTAATCAGAGGGTGTAAGAGACTGTCCAAATGTCAGGATTCACTCGCGGAGTGTGCGCAGAGAGGATAGCAGAGTTTAGAGAGTGTCAAAAGGGTAGAGCAGAAGATGAGCTGCAATAGCAGGAGCAGGGGGGGAACACACTAACAGTGCTTAGATTGCAGTGCTAGATACAGATGAGAGTGCCACAGATGGACAGTCTAAGGACCACTGAGCAATACATGGGGGTCTTATATACTACTGGAGACCCCCAGACAAATCCGGTCTAATTGCTGATAGGGATTCCAGAGGGGATTCCCCATAACCTCTCCTCTCTGATATGCTTCTTAGATTCCATCACAGAGTGGGGCTTGAGGCCCCATGGAGTTCTTGATGATCAGAGTCCCAAAGAGGATGTGTGAAGTGTTTCACCTTAATCAAGGTTCTAGTTACTTTGGGACGAGTAATATGGCCATTCTGAGTGATCCCTAGTCCAGGATCTTGGGGGTATTTCAGGGTGAGTTGGCCATTAGGGAGTAGGGCGAGGAATGGGGGTGAAGGGTCACATGATGCATTTTGACTTGTAGTCGCAATGTGAGTGGTACATGTTGCATTGTGGGCGACGCATAGGGTGTTTACTAGTAGGGCTAAGTTTGCTTGAGTGTTCTGAGCATCTCGACCTCCTTGAAGCCCTAGTGTTCATGACAGGGAGGAAGCTATTGCCGAAGCTACCATGAATAGGACCAAGGAGCCAATTAAAGTTGATGTGAAGATGAAGGTTGTGTGTGCAAAGTTAGCAATAGAGCCTAGTGATATTATTGACAATGTTAATAAAGAACACAAAAAGATGCACGAGGAAGCCATGGAGGAGCATTGCATTCATTTTCTCAAAGTTTCCAAGATGAATGAGGAACGTGAATGGTACGTCATGCATTTGGCAACTTTAATGTAGGCCTAATTCTTTCCAATCCTAGGGCTATATTAGACACCCATATGGTACTTCAACCAATTATGAATGCGATCTCTCAGCATTACCAAATGGTCACATTATTATTCCTGGCTGGCCTCCTCCCCTCTGAGGACTATAGGGTTGAAGTTGTGAGGTTTGTCCTGTTGGCCAAAGATAGGCTCAAGTGTTATGTGTCAAAGGGGGAAAATGCTAACTTGTTGATAGCATCCATGCAGGTTATAAGTGCAGGCTTCTTGACCAGCTGTGGCCAGAGACTGACCTCATGTGCTACACTGTGGTGACCAGGTTCCTAATGGGGTTTGCAGAGAAAGTATATGGTGGGTGCCATAGTTGTACCTGCATGTATAGGACTGACGGAGTTTTCAAAGTGGATTAGATTTCTCAGTATAGGGCTCTCAAGTATACTCACAAAATGAACTCTGCACATGCGGGAGCGTCTGCCCCCACTATCGGACATATGGTGACAGTCTCTGAGGACGAGAGTGACATGGACATCCTCCCTAACAGTGCCACCTCTTCATCTGTTGCTATTGTCCCTGGGCTTAGTCAGAGTGGTCTCTCATTGTTAGGCTCGGACAACGCACCTATCGAGTTGGCACCATCTCTGGGTGAGCCAAAGGTTGACTCAGCACTCATATCAGTTGCAAATTCGGTGAAGATGGACCCTGTTGTTGGAGCCGCCATCAACTTGGGAGTGCAGCTCGGGGGTGCACTTGCATCATCAACCACTGGACCTGGATGCACGGTTCTAGCAATCGAGCCGATGCAACATTCTAATGCAGGGACCACTCGGCAGGCCTTGTCTGTACAGCCTTGTGTCAATGAGACAAGCAGGGGGACCCCTGAGGGTGGATCAATTACACCTATGGCCCACTCAGATACGCTAACCCCTGCACATGCTGAGGCTACGGGTGATGGCCTCGATATGCATGGTGGTGACATAACTGGGACGTCTAACTGTGACTTCGACATGGATGAATGGCCGAAGCAGTTCATACAGGCACTCAAGTTTTTCCTAGGTCTTAAGCTAGGGCCATGATGGATGAGTCTTGTTAGTTCGTTCTTCCAGCTTGAGGAGTCAGCAGAATTTGGTGGCAACATAAGTCTATTCCTTCTGGAGATGAGCTATGGCTGATTCATCAAACAGAAGAAGGGGAGGCTTACAAACCAACTGCGCCCTATTGAGATCAAGACATGGATGAAATAGGGGCGCAAGTGGACCATGCAGAAGATTGCAAACCTCGCAACAATCAAGGACAACTTTTGGGCTTGATGGTCAGTTCTACAGCCAGCTGAAAAAGTCAATGAAGATGGAAGCCTTTCCCTACCTCAACCCACTCAAGACTGGAGCAAGTGTTGAGACGGACAGTGTCCTGGCGGCTCTGATTAGATTAGATATGGACCTAATGATCAAGGACTATCTTATCTTGTGTACATAATGTTCTAGACTTAAGGCTGTGCTCAGCCCCACATTCGTTTCCATGATTCTGGACTATTCTAGGGCATTCTATGACCCACCTTGTACTCCGGTACCCACTCTTACTCCGTTTCATGTGGGTCTCCTAGGCTTTCTAAGCAGTGTTTATCACATGCTATCTGTCGCTCCTTACTGTATATAAGGACCTCTTTCTTCGCCTCTGTAGCCTCAGTCTTTTGACCTTCTCTGACTGAGGCAAGTACACTACCGCTCCTTTCACTTCTACCTTATGCTTACCCCACCTTGTAGCGTCACTCTGTGTCCTTCAGGTATTGCACTAATGTATAAGTCTTTTGACCTTCTCTGACTGAGCGTCACTCTGTGTCCTTCAGTTGTCACTCCACCCTCTGCTGCGCTTCAACAGCAAGCTCTGTGTTGAGATGGACAGTGTCCTGGCAGCTCTGATTAGATTAGATATGGACCTAATGATCAAGGACTATCTTATCTTGTGTATATAATGTTCTAGACTTAAGGCTGTGTTTAGCCCCACATTTGTTTCTGTGTTCTGGACTCTTCTAAGGCATTCCATGACCCACCTTGTATTCCAGTACCCACTCTTACTCCATTTCATGTGGGTCTCCTAGGCTTTCTAAGCATTGTTTATCACATGCTATTGTTGCTCCTTCCTTGTATAAAAGGACCTCCTCTTTCACCTTTGTAGCCTCAGTCTTTTGACCTTCTCTGACTGAGTGTCACCTTGCGTACCTTCAGTTGTCACTCCACCCTTGCTGCGCTTCAACACTCTACATTTATGGGGACAATGGTTTGCTCCTTGTCATGATGCTTCTTTCTTGGTGGGGATCAGCTATCAACAAATCAGAATGCAATTGAGTGGAGTGGACTCATGCAGTCAATGAGGTACATACATGAGGTGTTGGAGACCATCACCATTGCCAAGGCTGCCACTAATGTCCCAGGACTAAAACACCATAAAGAGTCATAGGACAGTGATGGCCTGGTGGCAAAAAGGTTGAGGTATGCATCCATGTCCGTACCCATACATCATAACACAGTAATCATACCCAATCAGAGTTTAGGGATGTTGATTGAATCTAGATTATATAATAAGGTGAGCTCACCCTTGTTAAGCCAACAGCATTGTCACTCATTTCCTGGAGGTGGCTCCATTCCTGTCACTACTCGGACTTCATTCATTTTTCAGACTATATTTGTTGCTTGTACTTTAATCAATTAGCCACTCATTGATATAATATAGATTTATTTCATTTGATACACATGTAGAGAATGGATGCATAACATGCATGCCGAATGACTGATCTGAATAAGCTGACCACTCAAACATGGATGGTAGGTGAAGGGGCTGCCATGCAGTGGCTGCA